>CATIWR010505471.1:0-33600 GCA_949677035.1 Omphalea diandra | reverse complement strand
TCTTGTATATTAATTAATTTTTTGTTCATTCTGATGGTATGCAGGGAGGAGTCTGAAGGCAAGCTCAAGGGGATTTTGGGTTACACTGAAGAGGATGTGGTGTCCACTGATTTTGTTGGAGATAGCAGGTAAAGTAAAGCTGTGCATTATTGGTTTGGCTCTGAATGGGTTTCTGATTCGCCAACCTCCCAAATACTGAACTAAAGACTCATTGTCTGGATGACTTATTTTATGTTGCTCCTCCAAAACTGTTAAGATGATTATTTTTTGTTGTGTAGATCAAGTATTTTTGATGCCAAGGCTGGAATTGCTTTGAATGATAACTTTTTGAAACTTGTTGCTTGGTATGACAATGAATGGGGCTACAGGTACTATTCCTATTTTTTTCTTCCAGATGTGATCACATTATTGCTTGTTTAGCTAAAGCTCTTAATTTGCTGGCTGAGGATTTGACACAACTTCGTTCTGCAGTTCACGGGTGCTTGACTTGATTGCTCACATTGCCTCCACCCAACCTTGAAGAAACTGACTGCGATGATTTTTTTGAGTGCTGGTGTATTGAGTCTAATGTTTCGATGGAAGATGTTTAAATAAGAATTTGAGTCCAGGTTTTCTGTTTTTGCTCGTCAAGTATTGGAGATTCAATACCATGTTGCAATGTTGAAGAAAGAATTATATCAAGTTATTATAAGTATTAGATGGTTTTTATACAAGTTCCTTTTTAATTTTTTCTCCTTTTTTTGGTTCTGTGTTCTACCTTTCTTGGATGACATGGAAATGGTTAAAGTTCAGACAAACAAGAAAAAGACACTATTCCAACCCAGCATGAGTGATTACGAGCTGGGAAATTGGCAAATTGCTCAAGCAAGCAATGCTTTAAATTGCATTTGATTGCCAACCAGAGACTGGTCATCACAGTACTTTAAAGACACCTGATGGGATGTAAATGTCTGCTTCAAATTAGAACTTTAATCTCTGCTTCAAATTAGAACTTCAATCAGTCACCCATATATATTCACACCTATTGTGTGGTATGAATATAACAATAAATTTTAAATAAATTTAATATTTATTTTTATTAAATAAGTAGTTAATTAATTAAATTATTAACATTAATATATAAAAAAATTAAAATGTAATTATTTTATAAAAAATATTATCAAGTAAATAAAATAATAAAATAAAATTTCAAACTTATAATTATATATGAAGTGAATTGTACTAAATAAATTATCTATTAATTTATATTTTCAATTTTATACTACACAATTTTAAGAGAATTTATTAAATTAGAACTAATAATATCTAATAATTAATTAAATAAATAATATTATATATTTCATAATAAAAAATTAACAAATAATTATAAAATATTTGTATTTGCGATAATTATAATAAAAAATTATTTATTGATTCATACTTTTAATTTTATGTTTTTACAATCTATAATCTATTACACTGTCATTTATTCTTATATATTTAAAATTATAAAATATTCAATGAAATTAATTTAAGTTTTGCTTTCTTATTTTTCTTATTTATAATTTTTTACTTCTAAAATTTATCTATTTTTTATTTAGAAAATTTTTAAGTTTTTTTTTAAATTTTTTTGTTTAGAATATCTCGACTTTCTATTTATAATTTTTACTTTTTAGGTTATCCAATTTCTTATTTAGAATTAATTTAGAATTTTTACTTTTTAGTTTTTTATTTTCTATTTAGAATATTTTTTATATGATTTAACTTCATATTTATAATTTTTACTTTTTAGATTTTTAATTTCTAAATTAGAAAGTTTTATTACTATAAAAGTTGACTTTTTTAATTTCTTATTTTAAAATATATTCTTTTAATATAACAATTTTCTATAACATAATGTAAAATAATAACATGTGACTGTATTATACACAATTATTTAATAAATGACAAACAATGGTTTAAAACTGTAAGTCACTAATTATTATATATAATATTTCAATATGATTTTTTAATAATAATTAGAAATCATAAAAAATAAAGGCTTAATTGAAATGCTAATATAGATGTGATAGACAAAATATATAATAGTGTGTTTAATTTAATTTTGATTTTTAACTTATATTTTAAAAATGCTATAAAAATTGGTAAAATTTAAATTTCAAAATCAAAATCACCAAAATTTTAATTTGTAATCTCTAAAAATTTCAATTGAAAATTGAAAGATATATTGATCTATTTTTGTTGAGAAGATAAGAGAAGCGTCCTTCAAATTAGCGCAAACAAATCAAACAAACCTCTCAATTTCATGTGCGTTGTAATTAGAATAGAAAAGCAGCAATCCAAAATTGAATTGAAAAAAGAGATAGCAATTAATGAGAGAGATAAATTTTGCAAATTTGAATGAAATATAGCTATCTTATAGAATTTTTTTTAAAATTTGATCCTCCTATGAACTAGCAATTTTAGAGAAAAAAAAATGTGAAAAAATAGAGAGAGTAGCATTGCATTACTCAATGTTTTGATTTATTAAAATTTAATTTTTTAATATGCAATATCTTCAAAAATGGTTGTTTAATGAATTGCGATAAAAACTTTTCATCCAATAGTTATTATTTGAGTTATTGAAAATAGATCGCCTCTAGAGTATTTCTTGAAGTTACTGAATAATGCTTCTAATTACTTGTTGGAGTTGCTGAAACTACATTTTCACCTACATTGCTAACAAAATAACTCTAGTGGGGTGTCTACACCATTATCATCATGAGCGCACTAGCGAAACGAAGGCGATTGGAGGAGACGTATGAACTCTGTTGGATGCAAACCTGAAACAATTTTCAACAATCATTGTTCCATGCATTAGGGAGAGCTGGTAGATTGAGGTGAAAATGCCTAATATTAATGCTGGTACTTATAATTTTATGACCGTCGTTGTGGTCAACAATAAAAGGCCTTGAATTTCCTTGACAAGATGGAAAGTTCAATGCTTTGCAAGCCTCATCTTGAAACATACTTCTTATTGCTCAAGTTCTGCATTAGAAGTAGAAAAATAGATGGCATGTTGGGTATGATATTAGATGACATAGTTAATATGCTTCATCCCAGTCTTGATCAGCAGTCCTCAAGTTATATTATCGACTCCGACCATGATGCATGGTGGTTTCTAAGGTCCAAATACACATTTTTTATTTGTGTTTTGGTACTATGATGTATTGGCCACGCGTATGAAGTTTATTATTTTAAAAAAGCTTTCTTTTTTACTTTTTAAATAACAGGATTGTTCGTTTTTGTGCAAAACTTCTACCATATTTTTTTCTCTACTATAAATTTTAAAAATTACGATTTATTATGATATAGTTTTTATTCATTTTATTTATGTTTATTGATTATAACAGAAATATTTTATATGGATAATGTTTATCATGTATAATATTTATGTTCATTATTTTTCATGTAATATTGTACATGAATTAGGTATTATTTAGTAAAACTGAAAATTAAGTGCTAAAAATTTAAGAGTTGAATTTTAAGTACTGAATGATTTAAATGCTAAAAAATTTTTATTTTATAATTATTTGGTACGAACTGAAAATTAAAAGTTGAATCTAATTAATTTATTTGATAATTATAATTGTTGAATATATAATTTTGTTTTTAAAATAGAGTTTGTTGAGTTATGAAAGATATATGAGTCATATTAATAAAATATTTTAGTATATGTTAGCTGATAATTTTAAGTGAAAAATTTTGACTTATTATTTCAGAAAAATTTTGACTGAACTAAATATTTTCAGTAATGGATAAATAAGGTTATCAAACAAGTTAAAAAGAATTAAATGCTTAAAATATTAATGTTAAGTGTTGAATTGGGTTATCAAACAATCACTTAATCTGTTCATTAAAAACTTATAATCTTCTTTTTCACAAAACTTGATGTTCATTGTTTAGTTCTTGATATTTTTTATTCTTATTTCTCTACTACAAACTCTCGAAATTACGATTTATTATGATGTAATTTTTATTTTTTTTATTAATGTTCATTGATTATTATAAAAATGTTCATTAGTTAATTACGATTTATTATGATGTAATTTTGATTTATTTTATTCATGTTCGTTGATTATTGTAAAAAATGTTTATTTTTTATATGGACAATATTCATCATCTACTGTATTTATGTTTATTATTTTTCATGTGATGTTATACATGAGTTAATTTATCCATTGAAAATATATAACCTTTTTCACAAAGTTTGATATTCATTACTTAGTACTAGATATTTTCGATTATCTCTTTAATTTTGATTCATTGTGGTGCAAAATTTATCCGATTATTCCCTCTCTACTACAGAATCTTGAAATTGCAATCATTATGGTGTAATTTTTTATTAGTTTTATTCATATTCATTAATTATTACTAAAATATTCATTATTTCTATCAGCAATGTTCATCATATATAGTATTTATATTTATTACTTTTTCATGTGATATTATGCATGAGTTAATTTATATATTAAAAATATATATGTTTTTTTTTCATAAGTAAAAATAAAACTTATTTAATTTTTATATAAAAATCAAATTTATGAAATTTGAATTAAATCAAAGTAATTGATGATAGAAAATTTAAATCGAAATACCTGAATATTGAATCAATTTATTCAAAAATAAAGAGAAAAAACAATAAAATGTCAAAATAATGTGCATTATAAAAATATGATCTTCGCGCACTTTTAATCATCACAGTGGCTGGGATATTTGATCTCCACATATGTTTTTGGGTGTTCAGACTATGTAGCATCGTCGCCTGGGATGCATGCTATAACGACATAAGCAGCCTATACAACTCTAAAGAGCAAAGATATTTGAATGGGCTTAGTGCTTGTTTCAGGAAAATGACTGAACAAGATATAGCACCTGAATATCCGAGCGGTATTTTGCTTTTAAATGAAGTTAAGCAGAGGAGGAAACATGCCCATTTTTAGTTAGAACTGTTCCTAGACAATACTGAATCTTCTATAATCCTCTATATAGGACAATATGCATCTATAAGGGAAAGATTTTAGAGGAATATTGAAGTTATGTCCTCGTCTTATTATTGTTACTGTTTCCATTGAAATGGTATAAATGTGAAATTCAGTCTCCATAATATTAGGTGGACCCTATAAAATAGATGCACCACATTCAAATATTCCAAGAGCATCCAATGACTAATTTAAACAATATATGATCATAATAAAATAAAATTTGTGATTTTACGTTTACTGAGTTTCATAAACAATCTGTTATGGGCACATGGATTGGGCCTAAAAATTTATGAAAGATGTGAAGGACTGGGCCTGAGGCCTAGTTTGTCTAAGGAAATAGTAAAATGACATGCCTACTGTTCTTCTTTTTCATCGTTCTCCTAACTCTTCACATCCCCGAACAGAGGTTTTAGCTTCAAAACGCAAAATCCACCAAATAAACCCACTTTCACTGCCGCCTCAAATCAATCAGGTAAACTTTAAAATACCCTTTATTATTATTACTATTATCATGCAAAAACTATCCTTTTTATTCTAATGAAGTTCATGTGTTTTTATTTCTCAGAAAATGGTTTGCATTTTCAATTTCACTAGAATTTTATGAAAGTCTAGTACTTTTTCTATTCAAACCATTAAAAAAAGTATAATTAGAATAATTTAGTTAAGCACTGAATTAAACATTAATTATGATGTAATTAATTTGGAATATGCAGGTGTAAGGTGTACTTTATTTGCACTTCTTCATGTTATCACTTCTTAGGAATTGTGTTACAACCACCCGTTTTCTTCTTGACCCTTCATTTTCTTGTGCCCTGTATCACGCTTCCTTTGGTCATTATTCTCCGGCTCTTTCTTCTTTGTTTGTTTCATCCCATATAGAAAAGGTAGAAGCTTCCCATTTTGTGAAACATAAATTTGATCATCAAGACCAGTTTTTGGACTCTAGAAGGAGATCTGAATCAGACATTATCATAGCGAAAATTCGAGTTGGGAGTAGTCATGATGAGATTCTTCAGTCTCTTGTGCTTGATGAAGTGTGTAATACTACAGAGATATCTCATGATCTTGTTGAAAGATTGTTGTTTCGGTTTAAGGATGATTGGAAATCTGCTTTGGGTTTTTTTAAATGGGCAGCATTGCGGGGGCATGCGCATACACCAGAAGCTTATGATACAATGGTGGATATATTGGGCAAAATGAAACAAATGGATCAGATGAAGGCATTGCTAGAGGAAATGCAAAAAGGTCGTCTTGTTACGCTTACAACTATAGGTAAGGCTATGAGAAGGTTTTCTGGGGCAGGGCAATGGGAAAATGCTGTAAAGGTATTTGACAAGTTGCAAACTTTTGGATTGGAGAAGAACACGGAGTCTATGAATTTGTTGCTTGACACCCTTTGCAAAGAAGGCAAGGTGGAGCAGGCCCGTGAGATTTTCTTGGAGCTCAAATCTCACATTTCGCCAGATGCTAACACATTTAACATTTTTATTAATGGTTGGTGCAAAGTGAATCGAGTTGAGGAAGCATATTGGACAATTCAGGAAATGAAAGGGAATGGTTTCCTCCCTTGTGTCATAAGCTATTCCACCATCATCCAATTTTATTGCCGTAGATGTGAGTTTATTAAGGTCTATGAGCTCCTTGATGAAATGGAAACCCAAAGGTCCATACCAAATGTTGTTACTTACACCTCTGTGATGAGTGCACTAGCAAAGTCAGAGGAGTATGAAGAAGCTTTACAGATAGCCCAGAGGATGAAATCAATTGGATGTAAACCCGATACACTTTTTTACAATTCTCTGATCCATACATTGGGAAGAGCAGGCAGATCACAGGAGGCCATTCATCTTTTTGAGGTAGAGATGCCAAACACTGGTGTTCCCCGAAATACATCCACCTACAATTCCATGATTGCTATGTTATGCCATCAAGCTCAAGAACAGAAGGCTCTGAAACTCCTTAAGGGAATGGAAACGTCAATGACTTGCAAGCCTGATGTTCAAACTTACTACCCATTGCTTAAGTCTTGCTTTAGGACTGGTAAGATAGATAGTTTGTTGAGTCAATTATTGGATGACATGGTTAAAAAGCATCATCTCAGTCTTAATGTCTCTGCCTACACTCTTTTAATTCATGGGCTTTGTAGAGCAAACAAATGTGAGTGGGCTTATTGCCTGTTTGAGGAAATGATTGGTAAGGATATGACACCTAGATATCAGACATGCCGTTTGCTTTTGGAGGAAGTCAAACTAAAGCATATGTATGATGCTGCCAAGAAAATTGAGATTGCTATGCAGAAATTATAAACATAAGAGGCAAGGATGTCCAGGTATTTTATTCCTTCTATCTTTCCCTTGATGTTCTTAATGGTTTCAGTCGTAGCAATATATGTTTTTGAACTTGTACTGTCTGAAATTTGTTTTTCTATTATATATTTTTAGGAGATTCATTTTAATCTATTCTAAAGTTAGTTTTTTTCCCACAGTAATTATAGAAGAGGTAAATTCAGGGAAGGCACAAAATCCACAATGATCTGATAGTTACTAACTTCCAAAAATTTGGTGGTTAGAGTTCTAGAATTCTAATTTCATCTACTGCATCAAGTTGACAGAACCTTGCTTCCTATGATAGATTTAAGATGATATTCAACTAGGCAAAATTGGGATGTTGGCTGTAGACTTTTTAGGGCACTTGTGGCGTGATCAAGTTCTTTAGGTTGAAAGGGGCTACTGATGCTTTAAAGGCAAAAAGTCTACATATCACTCACTGCAAGTAATTCTTTGAGAATCCTAAATAATGAACTGGATCCTGGTCTTGCTTCATCAAATCTACTACTTGTTAGCGGCCTGCTTGGACTGGATAGAGAGTTTATTGTGAAACCTGATGAATGCTTGAGTTGTCTTGCCGACAACTCCATCGAGTTCAGAAGCTTGCTGTAGCCTAGACATGCAGGTCGATACATGTATTTCATCAATTGTGGGAGTATCTTTGTTCAATTGGTTGTTTTGCTTGAAACATTATTGGAACATACATTCCAAAGAGGTATTATTCTTCTTGATTGAAGAGAAAATGCATGATACCGAACTTTCTGTCAGCATATGTAATAATTTTTTATTTGAAGTTTTAATGGTTCCTATCGTGTAAATTAGATGGTTCTCAGCTGCTGAGCTATTTTATGCAATACCAGCCTGTTTTTGCTTGCTGATGCTATTCTTGATCAATGCTTGGCCTTAATGATGTAAACATGCTGTCTGTGTACATTTCTGCTCTATTTTGCTTGAAGGTTTATGCATTGCAAATGTTTATGTTCTTAGGTGGTGACAATGATGATTATAGTCTTAACTTCTCACATAAAGATTTGTAACTGCTACTTACTTTTGGAAGTGAGGTATGACACTAAGGAAATAAATGTCCAATATTACTCTCCTTGTCTGGTCATAGCCTTATCAATAAGAAGTTCAACATTCGAAGTGGATACAATCCTCATGTAATTTGGGGCAATTCACCTTTGGACTTTTGTAAGGTCCAACAACAGCACATGGAAGTGACAAAGAGAAAGATATCTCTGCAAATTCAATGCCTATCAAATTTTGGATATGAAGCTAGAACACTGTGTTAGAAGCCATTTTATGAATCATCAAGCATGTTCCAAATAGTCTAAACAGGAATACCCGTTAAAAATCAGGTGAAATGTTGACGGCCAAGATTTCCCTTGGATAGAACATTTACTCATGACCATTGATGATTTTGTCAGCAACCATGTGAAGAAAGATATTAATTACATTAAGATTATAATCATTGTCTTTGTTAAAGAAAAGTATGATATGATTCGCCATTTGTGCATTTGTGCTCATATTTTCTTGATCCTTCCTTTTGGCTTCACATGCTATTAGTAACTATCTCTATCTTATGTGAACAGGTTACCTAGCATGCATGTCGGTGATGACCCTTTGTGACCTTTGTTACAGTGAAGTGGATTACCTAACAAGGCTAAGCTTGAGACATAAGTGGGGTTTATGCACTTACATGATGCCTGCATGGTGACAAACAAGAGCGTGTCTCTTTATCTATGGGGGTTTGCAAGTAATTAAAATGTCTTTGCTTTCTAGCATTTGTGTTTTTTATGCACCACGTTGGTCGCTTTTGACAATTTGGTAGCGCGTTGGTCATGCAGATTCACATGCTTGTCTGTGTGGCCTGATTAGCATAAACAACTGATCTCGTGATCCAATGTTCTGATAAGTGATAAAAAGATAAATAAACCAAAAAAATCTTGAAACATGATCCCAACTCCAAGAACTGCTTTACAACAGAAGTCTATTATTATTTTTTTTAATGCAAAGAATAATAAAAGTCTCATATTTACTAGAGTATTATGCAATAATTTCCTTATGTGGCTAAATAAGGTCAATTTAATGATGGGGGAGTGTTTCCTTCATAGCAAAGTTTACATGGGATATATGGATATCTTTTTTATTGGAATATGCTGTTGGAAATTGTCATGGATATATTAAAAGGGATAAAAGTTAATGGGTGAGGCGTGATATTCATACAGTATGTTTGATTTTTTTAAAAAAAGAAATTTTAGATAATATTTAATAGGATATTTATCATTTTTTATATTTGGTAGTATTAAATTTCATATTGATTGTATTTATTTTTTATAATTGCATAGTGAATTTGAAGAAGTTAAATATGAATATGATGGAAACAAACACGTCCAAGGTGCCATGCGGCCTAATGGTGTCCTATTAAAAGACTTAGAAGTAGGGGGTCATCTTCAATATATGCATAATTCCAGTAAGATGGGTACAGCTTACCCAATATTGTCAGGAATGATTTCTATACTTGGATGCCGGCGATAGTAACTTGGAAAAGATCGATGTCATTAACAATAAGATTAGGTTGCTAGAAGATTGATGGAGATTGTTACAATGGATGTTGAATTGGTTGTAATATCATTGTCTATGTCTCATGACCAAAGTAGAGACAATGAATGATGCTAGTCCCACTTGTTTGATTGACAGTGTCAAATATTGTCTCTTCTCATGTTTTAGAAAAGCTTAATTTGCACAGATGCTGGTCCATTTTTGGAATTGGATTTTATCAAGCATCTAAAACAATACAGATAACTGTTTTCCTTACACTGAAAAAAAAGAAGAAGATGAAGTTGATGTAAATTGAGGTCATATAGTCTGTGTTGGATAAAATTGTATTCCCATGACAACCTTCGCATACAAGTTTTGATACTTACGTAGACTTCAAAGCAACTGCTAGGAAACATCATGAGCTTAACAGACAACAGTACCAACCTTGATGGGTCTTTCTTGAAACCAATAAGAATTTATTCCAATTGTACAAAATTAAGGATGCATGCATAAGCCAACCAACCAATAGCTATCATGGCTGCCCATATAAACACGTTAATTAAAAAAATAAATTATGTAGCCACGTGCTTGTGATTCCCATAGTTTTTCTCAATAATAGTTGAAGAAGAGGATCTCTCCATCAATCAATGTTATAATTAAGTGCTGCAATCAAAGAAAGATTTAACTAACTTGAAACTTAGTCATGCGTTTAGATATAACATGTGTGCTTAGACCTTTGGTTTAATCCCCTTTTCTAAGGAAAGAATGCAATTATACTAAAATTGATTCTCTTTCTAGGTGGTTTAAATTAGTAATCTGAGTGGGGCTGGCCAGCCTAACATGCAGCCTCTTGTACTTCTAATTTCTAGGACAACTTCAAGAGATTAATGTCTTTCTTTCTTGTTGATCAACTAGTCCAATATTATGGTGGTTGATTTATGGGTTTTGAACTACATCAAGTGATTATTTACCTTTATATTATTGTTCAATAATCCCATATTATTTTCCTTTACATTATTGTTCAATAGTCCATATACTTACTTCTGAATAGGCACATTTGTACATATAATAGCATAACTTAATGATAAAGTGTGCAAATTGTGAGTGTAAGTAGTTGGATTCTTTTTTTGGTTAATTTAATGGTTGGTTTAATGGATCGAACTTTTTAAAAAGCTCTTTATGTGACACTTTTCATAAAGAATTTGTAATGTAACATTTAACACATGAAATTCATAAAATTGGCTAAAAACTTATACATATGTTTTATTATTTATTATCTTTGTAACATTCATTAGATATAATTTAATATTTATTATGTAACAAAAAATTAATAAGTATGAACTTTAATTCTTTAATAATATATTAAATTTATTTTAATAAATTTTAATATTTAAAGTTTATTAATACTTTATCTATAATTACTATTTATGAGATTATCTTTCTTCTACTTTTTATTTTGAATCTTTATGAAAGATACTAAATTGATACATTAACTAATAATTTTTAAAAATAAACTATGAAATAAGACAACAACCACTCTTTTATTTAAAATCGACACTCAAAAAAATAATTAGAATATTAAAAAGATAAATAGTAAGCTTATTTATATTTGATAAAAGTTGAGATTAGTTTTTTAATAATTTTATTATTTACATTTTAGATATGATTTATGTTTATGATTGTTTTTCTCATATAAAAATAAAAAAATTTTGAGAACTAGAATAACGTCATATTAGTTGAAAAAATCAAGTCAAAGATATATTAAGACAAATTTAAAATTTTTATGTTAAAAAATTATAACATTTAATTAAAAATTCTAACAATTTGGTTAATAAATTTAAATTTTGTAATAATATGTTAATTTATTATTATTATATTTAAGAATTACTTAATATTTTTATTTTTCTCATTTAAGTTTTTAAAAAATTAAAATTAAAATATATTTTAAAATTTTCTTTATTGAAAACAGCATGCTAATTGAGTAAATTTAGTTAATGAATCATAATAATTAGTTAATTGAATATAAAAGAATAAAAAACAAATTGTTTTAATACATTACCTATCAACTTATAATAATACATACATATAATTTATTTAATTATTTCAATAAAATTAATATTTATATAATTTTATTATTTTAATTATAAAATAATAACTTAAATATTTTAAGTTAAAAAATTATAATATTAAAATATTAAAATAAAATCGTGCAAATTACGGACATTAATATTAGTTTCCTACAAAGTAAACAAATCAACTTACTTAATTAAAGGGAAATTTATATAGAAGATAGAAAGTTTTAGTATTTTAATAGATTAAAAATAAAATTCTGAAACCACAAATAAAAGAAGTATAGTTTTGGATAAGTGAAAATGTGAACCATAACACATTTACATTTATCCATCCTCTTTGATTTAGCAAAATCTCATTAGTCATTCCATGGGAAATAATTGGCGGTTATAATGACGCTAAGACTCCTGAATTTTTTACGTGATTAAGCCCATCTTTACTACAAAAAGCCATAAGATATATCACTTCAAGTCACCAGTCTCTTATCACTTGCCTCTAATGAACTAAACAAACAGAACAACAATCTTCATGATTGATATCTTTCTCTGTGTGAAATAATGAAATTATTGGTTCAAAAAAAAAAAAAGATATCTCTGTGTGCGTGCGAGCGCCGCGCCTATGTAACTTTCACGAGCCTATGAAATCTAATCTAAAGTACCCTTTTCAACTCACACTTTAATAGTAGTTTTTCTCCACCATAAGAAGGCATAAGATCACCTAATCGACTAAAATCAACTATCTGGTGGTCCTTTGCGTTATGTTATCTTCTATAGAACTGTTCAAAGGTTGGCATTTTTTTCCGTATTTTAATTCACCAATCTTCCATCCTCATCTTTTACTTTAAAAGTCTTTTGCTTTCTTTATATTTATACAAGTTCACTCACCCATTTGATCCAAAAATATTCTATCTTTGCCTCATTTTCTGTCTTCTTTTACTTTCTATCGACTGTTCATTAGACACACAGTAATGGGTTTTCTCTATTTTTTTCATATCATCATCTAATGAGTCCTGTTAGTTAGCTTTGCTTGGTTTCAAGATTCTTTAAGTTATTGTGAGTTTCCTCGAACTCTCTACAAAGAATCATTGTGTTTATCTTTTCCTCTTTCTCTTTTAACTTCCCATTTAAACGTCTAATTAGCATACTTTTTCTTCAGTTCTTGATTTCTTGAATTCTGTGTCTTCTCTTGATTATGATTTGAAATCTGCTGTCATTAGAATCTGCTAATATCTTTGGTTTTGTTTCTATTTCTAGGATCAACATGCCACCTTCATACTTCCCTCTTAGGTGGGAAAGCACAGGAGATAAATGGTGGTATGCATCACCTATTGATTTTGCAGCTGCCAATGGTCACTATGACTTGGTGAGGGAGCTTCTCCACCTTGACACCAATCTTCTCATCAAACTCACCTCCCTCCGCCGTATCCGACGCCTCGAAACTGTCTGGGATGATGAAGAACAGTTCAATGATGTTGCCCGTTGTCGTGCTCTGGTAGCCAAGAAGCTACTACTAGGTTGTGAAACAAAGAAAGGTCATAACACTCTTATTAGAGCTGGATATGGTGGTTGGTTATTATACACTGCTGCCTCAGCTGGTGATGTGAGCTTTGTTAAGGAGATGTTGGAGAGAGACCCTCTTCTTGTTTTTGGGGAAGGAGAATATGGTGTTACTGATATGCTTTATGCTGCAGCCAGGAGCAAGAATTCTGAGGTTTTTAGACTCTTGCTTGGTTTCTCTATTTCACGGCGGTGTGGCCTTAGCTCTGTAGAAGAGTTGGAGGAGCAGATTAATGAGAGTTATTCAGAATTTAAGCAGGAAATGATGAATAGAGCTGTTCATGCTGTAGCTAGAGGTGGAAATTTGGAGAGTTTGAAGGAGCTTCTTGGAGATTGCTCTGATATCTTGGCCTATAGAGATGCTCAAGGGTCCACTATCTTGCATACTGCCTCAGGGAGGGGGCAGGTTGAGGTAAGGCCTTCTCATTTCATACTTACTAGATGCTTAATTTATATATGACTTTTATTCTGAATTTCTAATTCGTATAGCTGGAGTTTTATCCTTGTAGTTTGCTAGTATAGGGTTACCATTTTTTCAGTTGAACAAATCTTTGCCCATTCAAATACCCCTCGGACCTTCATATGACCTATTAGCCCCTCTCACCTCAATACCTGGGTTTTGAGGTTGGGCTGGGGTTCCTAATTCCAATGCCTTTCTTGCAGGCTTCTGCTTATAGCGATTTTCATTTTAGTATGTTGGATGAGCTACATAGTAGAGGCTAACTCTCACCCCTTTCGTAGCAGTGTACAAAGCCTTTTATACTGGAGAATTCCCTTGGGTACTTAGTAGATTTCTAATTATAATTTAATTTGCACCAGTTTCTCCACTTATATATTTTGAGAATATATGAACATGAAGGATTATTTCTATGTCGTGCTACCCTTGAGAGTTGAATTTGTAGCAGCAGTTGAGCGGCTAACTGTGGCAAAATAAAAACCTTCATCAATGAGGTTTCTTGCAATGAACAATCCAAATTCTCAAATGAGTATCAGCCTCTTCTTTATGCTTATCATTGGTATTAGACTATTGGATACTGAATGTGCTTCTCCATTGACTATTCCTCGTCACAATTTTTTACCAGTTTCACATTATTTCTGCGAGGCAGATACTTCAAGAGTTTCCCAGTTTCTCTTTCGTTTAAGAATTGGCCAATAGTTCCATAACAATTTCTTTTTCTTCTAATGGATGGACGGCATACGTGGGCACAAACTAGTTGTTGTCGTATTGTATTGACTCAAGGGAATCTTGCATATATAGAGCCTTTCAAAGGGCATTTTGATTAGATACTTCCCGCATGAATCATTTTTTGTTCTTAATTGCCTTCTACCTAAGTCTTTGCTTATGTTCCTCATGACTGCTCTTAAGATACTTCTTTGGCCTTTTGAAGGGTTAGCACATTAACAATAAGTTGATTATCTTACTCTTGCAGGTAGTTAAGTATCTAATAGCATCGTTGAACTTCATCACCTCCACTGATTATCGAGGAAACACAGCATTGCATGTAGCTGCTTACAGGGGTTACTTAGTTGTTGCAGAGGTTCTGATACTTGCATCTCCTTCACTAATCTCCATAACAAACAACTATGGAGATACTTTTCTTCATATGGCAGTGTCCGGTTTTCGAACTCCTGGTTTCCATAGAGTGGATAGGCAGATTGAGCTTGTGAAGCAGTTAGGGAGTGGCAAGATTGTAAACATCCAAGAAATCATCAATGTCAGGAACAATGATGGAAGAACAGCCCTTCATACGGCTGTAATTGAGAATATTCAATCTAATCTGGTGGAACTTCTCATGACTGTGCCATCAATCAATTTAAATATTCGCGATGTTCATGGCATGACTCCACTAGACCTCCTCAAGCAACGTCCGAGAACAGCATCTTCTGAAATTTTAATCAAGCAGTTGATTTCAGCTGGAGGGATCTCTAATTGTCAGGATAATGTAGTTAGAAGTATTATTGCCTCGCATGTAAGAGGGCAGGGTAAAGGATGTAGTCCTGGCACTTCTTTTAGAATTCCTGATGCAGAGATATTCTTGTTTACTGGTATTGAGAATGCATCTGATGGAAGTTATGAGGTAACAAGTGTAGATTACAGTACATGCTTGAGTGAAGTGAGCGAATTTGACTCAGCTGACTCTGTGAATTATAAAAAGTCACCTTCTGTAAATAATGCAGCAAGGCGCCTGAAGTCTCTCCTTCAGTGGCCCAGGAAGAAAGAGAAAAAAGCTGCTACTCCTGAATTGGCAGATGATGATTCATTACATTCATTTAGCTTATCAAGAACTTTGGAACACCATCCGATTCCTCTTCGGAAGAGATACTCAAAATTGCCATCTCTTTCAACCAACAAAACAGTGTTTTCTTTCAGGAGTAGTCTTCCAAGTCCATTAACCAGAAAGAAATTCACTGCAGGCCTAACACATGGTGTCATTCAACCAGTGCCGCATTTAGCTGTTCCAGTTGAATCACCTTCAAGTCCCCTTTCAGTGCTATCCATGTCTTCACCTGCATCATTCGATAAAGAAAAGGTTATTGATATCACAGGACCCTCAAACTCAAATCAACCTTTGAAGCATAAACCATCCCTAAACAAGAAGTTGATGAACCAGTACTTCTGTTTTGGTGCACAAGGTCTGGCTGTGGAAAATTCTAGGAGCTGTACACAGCAAAATCAGATAATCAAGCATGCTACTTCTCTGACAGCCTGAATTGATTGTACAAAATGGCAAGAATTTTGGTGAGGAATCATAAGTTTCTTTTTGTTTAATTTTGTTTTTTTAGCAGTTTCCTTGGAAGTAAGATTTTTCATGTTTGATTCTGTTTGGAAAAATAATTTGTTCTAGTCCATACCAATTGTAATATTTTGTTTGAGAAATGTACAAATGATTTTATGAATAAGGTGAGGGGTTCTGAAAAGGTTTGTGCGCTTTTTTCTTCAACTTTCTATCATAGTGTGCTGATAAAATGGGAGGCAAGCTGAGATTGTCTACACAAGAACAAACTACTTATAAATAAAGGCTAAATATGGAACTTCTGCCTAAAAAATCATATGATGTGCCATTGGGTTAGCTATGGGCCCTGAGTTGCTGGTAGAATGCAATTCCTTGGAACAATATCAAGAAACTTTGTTGCAGATACTGGCCAGAAGATGTGAGCGTGACACTACACATTGGGACAACGTCACATGTTTTGATCTTAAAAAATCAGCAAGAATTTGTCTTTAGGTACATAAAATTAATCAAGGAAGGGTAACAAGCATGAAATCTTCCATTAATGGAGATTTTCTTACTGACCTATGCTTTCTCATTACAGTTGTCATCTTTGTGTTACCAAACCTACACTACACACGCCATAATTGTACTTTAAGAAGATTTTTTTTTTTCTTTTTTTTTTTTTAGTGATCTTAAACTTTTACCAGTATGTACTTATCTATAATCTGTCATTTATGTTGCCTTCGAATTAGGCTAAGGTTTTTGGCCAACAGAGACTCCTTTCCCATGATAGCAGTGAAGACCTAATTGGTATCCATGAGTTAAAGGAACCGAAGAATTGAATACTGAACTGAAAATAACTAAAAAAATTTTCAAATACTATATCAAAACCGAATCGAAAAAATTTGAAAAAATTTTATGAGTACAAAACTGATCCTTTATTAATAAGCGGACTAAAAACTGGACCAAAACCGATTTGAGCCGACTTAAACTGAATGAAACTGAGTGTATATATATATATATATATATATATATATATATATGTAAGTATATTATATATAACTTAAAATATTGATATTAAATATTTTTTTTAGTCCTAATTCTGGTTCTTTAAATAATTTGATCGGTTTGATATTTTTTTAAAACACCGAATTGGACTGACATGCTCAACCTATTATGAGCCAATAGCCCAATAATCAAGAAGTTTCTCTCAAAGTCTCAAAACCATCTAAAAATAGACTTCCCAATCTGTATTTATTGAATAATGTAGTTACCAAAATCAATAGTTAAGTCATGTAACTTTCATAATTGTAAAAAATTGACCGTCACACACCTTAGTCTTTGATTACCAATTATTATTAGGCAATTCGGTGATTATTTGGGCTATGCTTACATCCCACTGTTGTGATTGTGAGCTACCTAAAATGGACAGTAAAGAAGGATTCAGAATTCATTTACTATAAATAGAAATAACAGCTTAGACCACCATCAAGTTGCCATCCTTGTGCAGATAAACATATGCTAATTATAGCATTTCAAGATCCATTATAATCTCCACATACATTGGAATTTTAGAACCTCCACCAAGACATCTTCCGTGTTTTCGGGAGGCTAGAGTGGCAGGACCAAACCTTTAAGTGCAATACTTGAAGTCAATCTGTCACATTTTTCCTACCATTAAAATCTTGAACTTTGTCTGAACATCATCGATACTTGAACTTTGCCTGATCACATTAACAACTATATGGGAAGCAATTCGCCACTTGATAACATAGCTGCTGCGAGACAGAGATCCATTGATGATTGGCTTCCGATCACTTCCTCCAGGAATGCCAAATGGTGGTATTCTGCCTTCCACAATGTTACTGCTATGGTTGGTGCTGGTGTCCTTAGCCTTCCCTATGCCATGTCTTCACTTGGATGGTATGCTTCTTCAATTTCTAAACATAATAAGGAAAAAAAAAATCCAATTCTTGTTTTATGAACATGATATTAAACACAATCTTTAGTCTTATAATCTTGAAAACTTTATTTGTGATATCTTAAGAAATTGAGATGTTCAAGATAAGATGTGAACACTCTTGTTGTTAACTATTTTTAGGGGTCCCGGTGTTGTTATCCTTATTCTGTCATGGATCATTACCTTTTACACTCTATGGCAAATGGTTGAAATGCACGAAATGGTTCCTGGTAAGCGATTCGATAGATATCATGAGCTAGGGCAGTATGCATTTGGAGAGAAGCTAGGCCTCTGGATTGTGGTACCCCAACAACTAATTGTAGAAGTTGGTGTGAATATTGTCTATATGGTTACTGGTGGAAAATCACTAAAGAAGTTCCATGATGTAGTTTGCCCTGACTGCAAAGATATTAAGACCACATATTTCATCATGATTTTTGCTTCCATTCACTTTGTCCTCTCACATCTTCCCAACTTCAACTCCATTGCTGTTGTCTCACTAGCTGCGGCAATCATGTCATTAAGGTAACTAAATCATTAATTACTATCGCAATTCGTGATCCAAGAGTGGATTCAACCTGATGTTATATGTTATATTGATGGTTACAGTTACTCTACAATTGCTTGGATAGCAACACTCCATAAAGGAATGCTACCTAATGTGGACTATAGTTACAAAGCTAGCACTACAACAGGCAAAGTTTTTAACTTCCTTAGTGCTTTAGGTGATGTAGCTTTTGCATATGCTGGTCACAATGTGGTTTTGGAGATACAGGCAACAATCCCTTCTTCTCCTGAGATACCTTCCAAGGTACCCATGTGGAAAGGAGTGATTGTCGCGTACCTTATCGTTGCATTCTGCTACTTTCCCATTGCTTTGATTGGCTACTGGTATTTTGGCAATAGTGTGGATGATAATATTCTCATCAGCTTGGAAAAACCTGCTTGGCTTGTTGCAACTGCTAACATGTTTGTTGTCGTTCATGTTATAGGAAGCTATCAGGTTCATGTCAATAACTCCAAGTTCAGGTTTTGACATACTTTTCTTTCCCTAGTAGATGGCTTACCAATAATATTCTTTGAGTGGAGTTGTGCAGATTTATGCTATGCCAGTGTTTGACATGCTTGAAACTGTGTTGGTCAAGCAAATGAATTTCGCACCTTGTTTTAGGCTTCGATTTATCACTCGCACGTTATATGTTGGTATGTGTTTCTTGCTTCAGTTGTTTTCGCAGCTGAATTCTGATGACTTTTGTAACATATTACATATACAAAAGTAGCTTAAATACCTTGTTTTTGGTATAAAATGCCTACTTGGAAGGTCCAATATTTCAAGAAGTTATTTTCCATGAAATATGGGTCCAAAATCTATGAAATATACAAATACGAAACACGGACGCGATAGACAAATACATCAATATTATTATTTTAAAAAATTTAAGATATGATATAAAATGAATATATATATCTATATATATGAAATAAAGTTTTTATATGCGTGTCTTATATTTTCTTAAATTTATACAAAATTAATTATATTTATAATATTACGGGCTATTTAAATTAAAAAACTTAATTTTAGAGCTAATTTTCAAATTAGTTATAAATTTAAGGTTAAATCACTATCGAGTTTGATTTTAAAATTTTGAAGTTGTTCCATCGTATTTTAATTGTTTTCGAATTGTTTGAACTATGTTCTAAACGGTCCTATAATGTTTGTAAAATAGAAAATAATAAAATATTTTGACACTCTTAGATGAGTGATGACACCTGTCGAATACATGTTGGACATATTTTGGTGTTGATTAAGAATTTGATCAAAAGCGTCAATACTTTTTAATTTTAAATGTATTTGATTCACATATTTATTTATTTTATGCAAATCTCGTTTTTTTTTTTTTTTGTCTCTAATATACTAGGAAAGTAGAACTTTTTATTCCCCTAATGAACTAACTTTCCTCACATCAAGGAAGTTCGGAATTCTATTTCTGAAGAAATTATTAAGATAATGCAAACCAAACAAGCCAACTAATTTTACTTTCCAAGAACTCCTCTCCTTAAGACTATTTATCTCATGCAAAACAAGGCCTAAATTTCAACTTTCAATTACATTTAAACATAGTCTAGATGATGTTTTTCTTTAATGATGATAGCTATAAAAGTAATGGCCAATAAATTATAATTGTCCTTTTTCTTTTTTGTTTCACTGATTACAGTGTTTACAATGTTTATTGCTATATGCATTCCTTTCTTTGGAGGTCTGCTTGGATTTTTTGGAGGATTTGCTTTTGCTCCAACTACATACTATGTAAGCACTTTATCAAACTATTCCAGAACTGATAATTAAATAATAGACATAGAATTTGAAAATTTGAAGTTCTAATAACTCTTATCAGCTTCCATGCATTATTTGGCTTGCCATACGCAAACCCAGAAGGTTCAGCCTGTCTTGGTTCATTAATTGGGTATGTGAACTTGATATAAATAGAAATGAAAAAAAAGAAAGTATTATTTTTGTTACCAATTCTTGAAGAAGTAATGTAAATTGGGTTTAATTCATGTATTGCAGATGTGCATAGTGCTTGGTGTTTTGTTAACAATTCTAGCACCAATTGGTGGCTTAAGGCAGATCATCGTTTCAGCCAAGAGTTATAAATTCTTCTCATGAAAATCTTGCCAATTGTAGCTACGAGCGTTGGCCTTATTTGAAGTTCAAAATGAGGGAGGACATGATGTGAAGAAAATTACTCCAAGTTACATTTTCTTTTATGTAATGAAATCTTGTAGAAAATGGTGATTTTCGACAAATAGAGTTATTCGCTTGACTTGATCTCGAAATATAATAGCTCAATAGGGTTAATAGGAAGGTACAATTCAATGTGTTGTTGGAATATAGTAGCACAATATACTTGTTGCATCTTCTAAGTATGTTGCAATGAAACGTTTGCTCTCTCCATTGAAAAGAGTAATAGATGTGGTCACTTGTGAAGGTTTTTGAACCATAAGGCTCCGATTTGTTTCGCAAAAAATATTTTACATGAAAATATTTTTCATATTTTTTTATTTAATGTATTAAAAAAATTGATCAATGAAAAATATTTTTTTGTTAGAAGAAAAATTAAGTAATTTTTTTAAAAAAATTATTTCCCAGTTTGAAAGCGAAAATTTAATTTTTCGAATTTTAACAAACTCATACAAATAAAAAATAAATTATATAAACATATATATTTATCATTTATCATTCTTTATTACCGACACTCATTACTGGTCACCATCAATTGATGGTAATTGCTGGAGGTGGGTGATATTTATAAAAATTTTTATTTTTAATGTATTTTTATATCAAGTACTAAATAATATAAATATAAAATATTTATAAATGTTAAGTTTCTTTCCATAGATGTTGGCATGCGTAATAAGCAGCAGTGGGCCTCATGCTTACGTTCGTCTCTCGTAATGGGCTGAATTGGACGTCCAATAAAAAAAAATCAGCGAAACTCCATAATTTTTAGAAAATCCACAGCTGCCATTTTCGCGCCATTTTTCTCTGCAACTCACCAGACCTCTAGAGAGAGAGAGCGCACCATGGAAGAAGAGATTAAAGCGGAATTCAACAAAATCGGGTTTACGCTAGACGAAGAAGAAGAAATCCTCAAGAAATGTAAAATCTCTTTGCTTTTTTTTTTCTCCCTCCTAGTTTACCCTTATCTTTATCTTAAATTTCCTACTGTTAATGCTTTGATTATCACCAGGCCTTACTTTCTGTATAAATTACAATCTTAAGCCATCAGATCTCGTTTCAAGCTGGGAGGTATACTATCTCAACAGGTAAAGATTAGTTCTTTAAATTCTTTTTTAAGGTTTCATTGCTGATTAGTTGTCGCTTCATATAATGCTGTGGGTTTGTTTATTTTGATTTTTAGGGTGTTGGGTTTACTTAATTGGATTATGGGTTTCACTTTGATGTTTTATGTGATTTTGAGCAGGCAATTAGATGAATCAACAGTACAAAATGCAGAAATGGATGGGTTTTTGTTGCATCTACAGAATGACCAGAAAGAAGCAGTTGTTAAAGAGGAATCTAATTTGCATATGTACTCTAGCAAAGATGTGGATATGTGAGTAGTTTCTAGTTTTAATATTTCCTTATTTTGGTTAGTTATCCTAATCCCCCCCTTTTTTTTCTGGAAATGAGATTTTTTTATTGTCCCTTTTGATGTCAAGTGGGCAATTCAGTCACTTGATGGTTGAATATTGTATTGAATTGCTGTCTTTATGGAACTTGAATCTCTTATGTTTTATAATGTAGTAGTTCAATTCCCTAATATTTTGTTTTCAAGGGTTTGAATTATACTGACATGCTTTGTTGGTAAACAGAGGGTTCACTCAGATGTTTGTGTAGATATTGTGTATCTCTCTCTCTTGCACAAGGGTGCATACATGCATGTTTATTTGTTTATTTACTTCCTGTTGCTGTTATTGTTTTTAAATACTTGTATTGAACATGATATACTGGTGGCTTATAGCTAGTGCCACCAATGACTTGTCTGTGAGGACATTATTCTAAATGGTGGTGAGCAGAATTGGAATTTTCAGTTGCGATGGCACACTAAGATCCAAATGTTCCTGTTTTGACTGGTATATTCAGTTTATAGACTTCTTTTTTCAATATTCAACAATTTGAATGAACTAGAGAAAAATATATGTAGGATTTTGAATGATGAGGAAGAAGATTTAAACGAAGTCATTCCTGGCACTCCAACAGACAAATCTCTAAAACTCTATTCAGAACCATTTGATTCAGCAATTAAATCAAATAGAAATGGCTATTCTTCTGGCAAACTGTCCAAGCATGTGACACCCTTTGGACGACGAACAGATAAGTTTGTTGCGAAATTCAACATCAATAATATGCCCGACACAGAGAATGGTAACAATGCGTGTGTTCCAGAGAATCCTGAGGATGATTTTATTAAGAGGGTGCAACCCCGAAAGAGGTGTTCCTTGGTAGTCCATGAATCTGGGCCAGAGCCACGTTGCAGGTTCATGTATAACAGGATTGAAGATAGGGTACTGATGTTTCTTATAGCGAAAGTTGTTGTTCCTGAATCTCCATCTTATGCATTGATCTAATATCACCTTTTTGGTTATTTAGTTTAATGCACTTGACCACCGCATAAGAAAACATGCAGCTGAACTTTTTTCTTCTGGACTCTATGAGGAGCCAACGGACCCTTCAGTTGCCTCACAGGTAGCTGGCTAATTCTTGAGTCTATCTAGCTAAAAACACTTTAAAATTTGCAGCAATGTCTACATGGAATGTCATGTTATTTTGTTCTCAATGTTTGTTGATTTGTATTGGATTAATTTATCACATGGAGGATCCTAATATTTATCATTTAAGTCTTCTCATATATCAGGGTTCCCTTATTTACCTTTTGTTATATTTGCTGTTCTTTTTTCTATCTTGATGTATTTTGAGCACACATTTGATGAAGGGAATATTACTTTCAACATTTTCCACTTTCGAGTCTGCTTTATATTAAGAATTTACATGACCTGATAAAGGTATGCATCTGATAGAAGCTATTATTTCAGAGAAATGTATTTGCTTTTGGCATGATCTGTTGTGATGGAGAAGGTCGTTTAAATGAGAAGTCGATCTTGCTGCAAAGCAGGTGGGTCCTGGAGTTCCCTGTAATACTGTCCATGTGCATTAGTATCTTAACAATGAAAATAGTAGGGGGTCAAAACCATGCTTTGAAAAATATCACTATTCATTATTAGGTTGGTTTAGCTGCTAATAAGTACTTTGAATCTACATGATGAAGCCAGTTTTTGAATAGCTAGGTTACTGTCCTCTCTTTGAAATAAGTTCATATATGAGAATAATTTCAAGTTGTATTGGCAACTTCAAAGCCACGGTTTGGCCAAGCTGGTCCCCTGGGTAGTTGTGCCTAAGCCAGAACAGAGACTTAGTTTGTTCAGCTGCTTGGTACTCGGATGTTATATAAGGTGATCAGTGTCTTCTTAGATAAACGAGGACAGAGAATCACTAGGATCAGACTGTCAAATGCAAGTCCTTATGATGTTTGTGTCATCTTTACTTTTGCTGGTAAGTATGTGCCTCTAATCTTTCAAAATCTTAACAGTGTTGAACGAGGGCAGCGTGTTCGTTTGGACTTGCATAAATTGGAACAATTCTCTATTTTCCCTGGACAGGTATGAATGTAAAATTTTTAAGTTTTTAGGTCTTTAATCATGCATGCCACATTCATGCTTAACAAACATGGATTCCATTTCTGCAGATTGTAGGTGTTGAAGGTCACAATCCCAGCGGACATTGTTTAATTGCATCTGAAGTGGTAGATTCTGTTCCTCTATCTGCTATTCCTGATGAGACTTTGCATCCTGCAAAGAAGCAAGCTTTGGACCATGATAGTCAATCGATTGATTCATCCTATACACAAGAAGAGATATCTATGGTATGAAAGCTTGTCTTAAGCATCTCTTGCAGACTTAAAAGAGAGAAAAACAACATTCTTTGGTATGCTTAAACATTCACTAGAGATGCATCCATCATAGAAACGATTGACGTGGCAATGATGTATTTGATTAAACTCAAAAAAAAAACAAAGAGAGAATCTAATCTTAGTTCACTAACAATGAATTTGGGAATCAAATAGTTCTAAATATTAGCTTATAATGCATATGGTGGTTTGTTTCTAGCATCATACCTTTAGGTAACTCTTTTTTTATTTTTTGTTTTGTCTGACAGCTTATTGCTTCAGGCCCTTTTACCACAACGGATAACTTATTGTTTGAGCCTCTCGCAGAACTGCTGGCATATGCAAGCAGAAAGATTCCACAATTGCTTATATTGGTATTAACTCACTTATCTTTTGAATTCATTGCTATATTTGAAGTACTTAATGGCCAGGAAAGCGTCGTACCATTGACTTATTGCCATTTTTCTCAGCTGGGACCATTTGTAGATTCTGAACATCCAGAGATTAATAAAGGAACTTTAGACAGGAGCTTTGATGAGATATTTCATCTGGAGATTCTCAGACGGGTATCTATGCAAATAGTGGTGTCATTTATGTTGGCAAGCATTTTACAATATTGTCATTCTTTTCCTGTTTATTTTTCAGTTGCAAGATTATGTGGAATACATGGGTTCTGATGCACGGGTGATAATCGTGCCATCTACACGGGATGCTAACCATGATTTTGTTTTCCCACAGGTGATAATGTTAACCTGAGTAACAGATAGGTTTGTTTGTCTTTTATATAAATGTGTTTCAGTGTTCATGTGGATCTGTGTGCATAAATTGCTGAGATTTATACACTAAATTTTTGTTGTGCAGCCTGCTTTTGAAATTCATCCATCAAATGTTAAACACAAGGTACATGATCTACATTGCTCATCTTTTGCATTTGCAGGTCACACATTTAAACATTTCTGTTCTTGTACCAGATAAGCAGTGTTACGAATCCAGGCATCTTTGAAGCAAATCAGGTAAACTAATGGCAATCAATTTGCAGATAATTTATACTTCATCATCTAGCATGCGTTTCTGCTTTTGCAAGTTCAGTTTTGCTCAAAATTCTCATTTTACATTTCTGAACAGCAAATATTTTCAAGAAATGGCTTATTTGATTTATGATTTCAGTTAGCTGCATGACCCAGACTTCATGTATTCAATCAGCGAAGTAAATAAATGTCAAAGACTTTGAAATCTCCATTGATGATGATGGTTATATTTGCTTGTTAAATATGCATATCCATCAAAGTATGGGATTCTGCTAACAGTTTTAGTTTCAGGTCAGAGTAGGTTGTTGCACTGTGGATATTCTCAAACAGCTCAGCGGAGAGGAGATGTCACGAAATACAACGAACAGAACACCCAGTGATCGAATGAGTAGGCTTGCAAACCACATCCTCAGCCAGCGCAGGCATGCTATAAAAGCTATCCTTCCTGAGAATTTGATCTTAGTTGGTTCAGAAAGTCACAGTTTTTAAGTCTCTAACACCTTTTTGTAAAATAATATTGGAACAGCTTTTATCCACTATATCCACCAGCAGAAGATGTTCCGTTTGATTTTTCACTTGCTCCAGAAACTCTCCATATTACCTCACTTCCTGATATTCTCATCCTACCTTCAGACATGAAATACTTTGTAAGGGTAGATACTTTTCCTAAACACCATCACTTTTTCTCTCGTCCCAATATTTCAAAACTGCAGTAAAATAATTGACGTAAACATGCTGCGTTAGTTAAATGCTTACTTTTGGGCCAGGTACTGTCCCTGGGTGAAACAAGTGAAGAAGGGAAAATGAAATGCATTTGTATAAATCCAGGAAGACTAACCAAGGGAGAAGGAGGAGGCACCTTTGTAGAGCTTAACTACCATGGAAGTGCTGACAAGATGAATGCTTCAATCATAGGCATATAAAACCCAGATAGGATTCTCAAAGGCATACTGATTTGGCAGCTGGTTCAGAAGATCAGAATTAAAGATATAACACATCTATAGCTCAGATTCTCCAGATGAATGGGTGACGTCACAACATTTTATTTATTGCAGTTTACTGCATTAATACAGCAATCAACTTTGTTTAACTGCATAGTTGGGCCAAATCAGGTGTACCTCATCTGTTCCTATTTCATTTTCTTTCTTGCCATTTGTAACCTCATGGTTAGTAATCAGTTATATAATTTTACAATAATTGCAATTTGCTATCGGTTTATTTATTTGTATAGTTTTCAATCACTTGAGATAGACTTGTAGCACCTTTAAATGGAAGCTAGAGCCTAAAGAAATAATTTTGGTGCCTCATATTCAATGACTTTGATCAATTTGGTATCCATTAGTAGGAGAAGCGACACGAGCATATGGTGAATTCCCATCGTTGTGATCTCTCTTAAACAAATTCATTTACGAGTACAGAGTCATTAAGCCAGCCATAAGTACAATTACAATCCCATAATATACAAGAGGGAATTGTTTAAATACACAATTTCCCGACCGAAAATTCTGGTGATGGGTGATAGCTAAACCCATAAAAATCCACAAATTCTAACTTACCTTCTTCTGTGCAAGACTTCTTTCTCTCAGCAAGATTATCCAATGATTTGAAACCCATAATATGCTTACCAGAATTGCAGTCACAATCACAACCATCCAAGAAATCCAAGCCCATCCAGGAACCAAACCATTAGCTTCTCCACTTCGATAAAATATCCCCATCTTAAACATAAAGAGTGGACCAAGAATACCTCTAACAACAGAATAAAAGGCTAGAAAGGGAGGAGACAAGAACTCATGCAATCTTGCAGCAGCAGGAACATCAGCTCTCCTGAAACCAGCTATGCTCCAGACATTCTGGCAAGGACTTGTGACTTCAGCAAGCACAAGAAGCACAAGAAGACCATAAGCTCCATGATGAACCATGTATCTACAAGTCAGAAACACATAGAGTGTTGCCAAGTGGTGAAGAATGAAGAGAGAATCAGCAGGGAAGAACATTATGTAGTGTAGGAGGTCCATTAAGAAATAAGCCATGCTAAACTCAAGAACTTTATTATGAAGAGTAGAGTTTTGAGAGGCAAAAGTATGTGAGGTCTTGGTGTAGCGTAGAGCATGGATGGAAAAGATAACAGCAGGAGTGCCATGGATTAGGGAGATGAAAGAGCTTGAAGCTTCTTTTCTGTGTTTTGGATCCCAGTTTCTGAAAATCACAAAGTAGGCAAGGAGATATATGGAGAGAAACACCATGAAGGATGAAGGTAGAATTAGGGCATGAAGAAGCGTAGAATCCATGTCAACTCAGCTGCGGGGAATTAAAAACACACACAGAGAGAGAGAGAGAGAGAGAAGTAATTGAAGAGATGATTGTCTTTTGGGGTTGAAAGAAGCTAGAATTCGTAGATTAGAGGGAAACATTAGAGGTGCTTTTTTTTTTGTGCGAGAGAATATCTAAGTTTGACATCAATCGTGTCATTATCAATTATAAAATGACCAGGGTGGTGGGCGGACTCGGCGTCCTTTTTTTTTATTTATTTTTATTTTTCAATGGAGAGGTCAAATAAACAATTGGAGTGGTGATAGAATTTAAGATTAATTAGACTATATTTGATCGATTGGTATATATCGATATCTAAATCGAAAAGAAATAATTTTTGCTAGAAAATTTGATTGGAAGAGGGTAAAGAAAAGAATGTGGTCGACACAATCAGGCTATAGACATGAAGTAGGAAAGTTGGTACTTTGCTTGACGCATTATTATTATTATCCCCATTGTTCCAAAAAGATTTAATTACGATTTTTCACACTTCAATTTTTTCACATGATTTACAGCTTACAATTTAAAATATATATTTCATTTATGCCCTTAATTATATTTGATAAAAAATAAAAATATTTTTATTAATTTAATAAGAAATAAAAATAAAATAAAAAATTTTAATTATAATTAATAAAAATGATTATATATTTCAAAACATCTACAAAATTGAATAATAGATAATCTTCTTTAAACAAAAAAATATGTTATATTATAAGTAATTGCTCACTTTGTTCTAGTGGATATTCGAATATATTTGTCTCCAATTAGTGCAATTGCACGTTTGTTGTTTCTTATAAGTTTCAATAATACAAAAAATGGAACAAGTTTAAGATAAAGATTACAGTAGCCGCCCTGTACTTAGCATCACAATAAGGAAATGTTCAAGGCTATAAGACAGCGATACATGTACGTTACAACTTCCTCTTCAGTACAGGTTGGTAGGTTTCATGTATACCACGACAACATAAACTACTTGAATCATCTTTGCCATTTGAATTAATTAAACAACTGCTTTCCATTTAAATTTAAAACTTCATAAAAATTCAAGCCTCTAGCCGATTTACAGATCCATACCTGAAATGGACAACACCTGCAAATCATCAAATATTCAATATTCTGATCTCCTAATGCAATGAGACGAAATAATCACCCGCTCAATAATCTCTTCCAGTTGCACGCTTCTCTTTCCGTTGGTCTCAACTTCCAATTGTCACCGCGTCTCACCACAAGTCAACCAAAAATGTTTATCAAACTAAATCAATTGCAGTATCCTTTCTCACCCCACCCCGTAAAGCGTCATGTTTGCATTGGTGGTAGTGCACAAAGTACAGCGCACACCCCAAAAATTGACAGCTCTAGTTTCCTTCACCACAAAAATGGATCACTTCTTTCAACAGGTTAAGAAAAACGTTAGTCATAACTTACAAGATTATATCCAATAGTCGCCTCTGAATTAGAGCGTTGACCAATTTCCAAGAATAAATATTTATTTTCAGAGAATATGATGCTATTCTCGAAGCTGACTCGCCAACTCTGCTGCCTAGAATTGACATTCATCAACCCCACTTACACAACTATCTTTTTTCCGCTAATTGCTTCAAGGTAACAGTTCTACGCCAAAATGGCATAAATAGCATTACATAACACAACCATTCAGACTTCCATTATCAGCTAACAGAAGGCATAATTAACCAGATCGAATACTATTAATTCCAAATTCTTTTTTATTCTTAAAAAAAAAAAAAAATCATAGCTCCTACTGGCCATCTTCATCTTAAAAGCTAGTTCCGCCTAGTTGGATCCATGTATGAAGTAAAACTTTGAGCTCATTTCCAGATACAGTAAATCAACAAAAACAAAAGATTTATATCAATTTCTATCATGTCAGAGATGGTCCACATGCAAAATCCAATTAAAGACTAGACTAAATCATAAATTACAAATACACAGATATTCCAAAAAGCCACCCCCCTACCAAACATGATGAGCACCCAATAAAAATTGAGAACTATAAGACAACCCAAACAAAAAAAACGCCACAACCTAAACAGTTCTATCAGCTTTAGGACACTGTAAGGGGCACAACTAGAAAATCTTTAACGTTTCCAATTCTTCAACTAAAAGCGTCCTCAATATAATTACAAGATCCAAATGCATTTTCAAGGTTACCAACAGCCACAAACCCACATTACTACAGGCAATAGCTCATGCTCAAGAACAACCAACGCTAAAGCTATGTATGAAGAAATCAATCAAAAAATCTGCTGCATAAAAACAAACCAAGGTTTGTACAGTACCTCTAGCGAGCCTGAAGACAACTAATTGAAAGTTCTATAAAATCCAGTATGCAGGTAACCTCCTGAACCTGGTTGCTTTGATACTGCAGTGGCATCCACAGACAATGTCATAAAAAAATTCTGGGTGGTTAAAGCTTCAATCTTGTGATCAGTATAGAATAGAAGAAAAGGGAAGAGCTAAATATTGTAAGTCTTCATGATGTTAAGTGTCAATACTCTAACTATAATTCGACTTATAGCAGGTCACTAAATTAAGATGATAGTCATAGCAGTGAGACGGAAAAGCATACAACTGAACATGATTAAAAAATGAGTTAAAATCCCCATAAAATAAATTCTAGATCTTGGAGACAAATCATAATTTCATCCTTCACTAAAATAGTACAGTTCAGCAACACTATTTAGAAAAATGTATGATAGCGGCAAGAAGCCCTCCAATGGTAAGCAACATCACTTCACCCCTCACTAGGTAACCATTAATCAACAATTTTAAACTCATTATTCATTGGTCAACAAAGCAATTGATGAACATGCAAGAATTCAACAATGCAGGATAATACAGTGCAATAGTGAACACAAAGGTGCACAAATAAATAAAAGTTAAAACATTGTCATGTTACCACCCACTTGGCAATAGTAACACTAGCAGACTTTGACCTTTAAAATGTAAGGTCTCATTTTTTTTTTTTTTTTCACACTTTTCCCCCCGTTCCCATTCTTTTTAGATAAATATGACAAGAATTGCATTCAAATAAATGCAGGAAAACTAATGCACTAAAAAAGATGAATTATGCAGCCAGATCTTAGGATATCTGTGATCCAAACATTCACATTAAAGACACCCCATCAGACTTGGAAACAATAATCCTGATCTGGGATAATATTCCACAGATATCAAATTGATAAATTACCTTTGTCGTACTATTGTTACTGTCTATTTCTTCATCATGAAAAGCTAAGAACGTCTCCTCCACCTCACACCCACCGTCTCTTGCAAACACAATGTGAATATTAAAAAAAAAAAAAAAAGAAAAAAGGGAAACAGAATTTATAGTTGAGAGTAAATCCATAATGTTTTAAGCCACAACCAAATTCAATAGAATTGTTTACAATGTGCCAATGAAAATATGTTACATACAAAAGTTTCACTGAAACTGATATTTTAAGATGGGAGGCCATTATGCCACACCTTGCAATGCAATCAGAGTCAGATATGCATTTCTATAATCTGATGAAAGCTGGAGAACAAAATTAACCTGCAACATTGCTGGGTGGCAGGAGGCAAATAATTTCTCCACCCAAATCAAAATAGGCGCCTGCTAAAAAAAGTATCAACGATCGTTTGAGAAACAATGTTCGAAACTTCCTTTGAAGGTATATCGCTCACCTCAACCTCATCCTACATCAGTAATGCGGGATCCCAATTATGGAGATCAACAAACTAGGTCTTTAACCAAACAAACCGCCAGTCCCTAATTCCCCTTGTTGCAGCTCCTTTCTACGCTGCTCCTCCAAAGGATCTGGACTCTTCAGTATTCGTCGCAAACGCCTAAGTATAATGCTTGCAGAAATTAAATGAATATAGTGAATGAGCACTACAGAACTGACTTCTAGCTAATTCCTCTATGTAAGGTCAAGATACCTGTCTTGAGCATGCTGAGCAGGAAAAGTAGGCATAAAATCTTTGGATTTGGGAAGAGGAACTTCACAAAACCACTCATGGTTAAGAGCAGCTTCAGCAGTTATTCGCTGTCAATAAAAATGCAATGGGTCCTATCACGTCAAAGATCCAGACTACAAATCTAAAAGAACTTTATGTACAATATTTGTTATCTACCTTCTCAGGGTCATAGGTTAGGAGTTTGTTCAACAAATCAAATCCAGCATCAGAAAGTACCGGCGACCCAGTGAAAGATGTTGCTGGGAATTTCTTACGCAGTAGGTTATACCTGAAAGGAACAGGTCAGCCATTTAGTTCAAACAAGAAATAAATTCGAAACTGAAAATGTCACCAATGGAGGCCAGGTAGCCAGACCAGAATCACCCAGCTGGAGGCCTGGGAAAACAGTGGCAAAAATAAGAACATCTGATATTACTGTTAACAGGAAAAATAAACCTATAACAAGGTGATACTTACTGATGCTTAACAAAATTGACCTTGACACCAGGCAACTTGGAGAACCCGGGCCAAATTGTCTCGTTTGGTGTACCAAGCGTTCGGAAAATCTGTAATAAAAAAGGACGAAAAAAATGGTCAATAGAGAAGTTATTAGGATGTTGACACAGAAAGCAGCACCCCACAAGATGGCTGGAGTAGAAGCAGTCAAGAGCCACCAAAAAAAAACTAAATAGGTTTACCAAATAACTTTCACCAATACTTCATTCAGGAGTTTAATTACCTTATCAAGTTGATCAAATTCTGTTTTCCCATTGAAAAGAGGTTCTTTTGACAACAGTTCAGCCATAATACAACCCAGCGACCACATATCAATTGCAGTTGAATATTGTTTAGCTCCCAAAAGAAGTTCGGGTGCCCTGCTCAAATACATTGAGAACATCAAATGCTCAACTCTGAAGGGGAGATGCAGACTTCCAGAATCAGTCAAAGATAGTATTAAACACCTGGCATACTGAAGACAGTGCACCAAAAACAAATTCTATGATACCTAGCTGATTTTCACGTTTAAGTTTGAAAATCCATAGAGGTCACAGCCCCACACTTAAACTAAATAAATAAATCAATAATTAAGATGGTGCATCACTTTATCGCCAAAGAGGCAATATCAGAATAATAAATAAATGAGGTTTAATCAACTAAAATCCTTAACAAACCGATTTGAAACTAACAATTAGTTACCCTGACAAGTGACATTGACAACTTAGCAACCAAACATGACAAACCCAAACCAAAACATCCTACATCAAGTCATAAATATCAGCAAGTTAACTATACAGCATATGGATAATAAAAATGGATGGATTAAATGTGCTATTGCAGCTCACCTGTACCAAAGAGTAACAACCAAATGAGTATATGGTTTCAATGGACTCCCATATTGACGAGCCAACCCAAAGTCACAAATCTTTAACTCACCCCGATTGTTTAAAAGCAAATTAGATGTTTTTAAATCTCGATGCAGGACCCAATTATCATGGAGATACTTTACACCCTCCAATAACTGGAGCATTAAGCATTTAACTTCACTCTGACTAAATGGCTGTTTCATTGACTCCATAAGGCCCTTAAGATCATGCTCCATATATTCCATCACCATAAAA
>CATIWR010505464.1:0-15439 GCA_949677035.1 Omphalea diandra | reverse complement strand
TTGACACAGATGTGGTGGACCTTTTGGATGTGGTTGTCAAGGAATGGAAGCCATCTATTAAAGTAATGGATGAAATTGAAGAACTTATCCCAAGGGAAGAATGTGTTGAAGCTCACCGGAGATCAAATGGCAAAAATAAGAGGGCAATATTCATTATTCTAGGCTCTCTTTCTATAGAAGGGATTGGAAGAGCGCAACATTGCCAAACAGCACATGCCATTTGGAAGAATATTGAGAACTACCATGAAGGAACAACACTAGTTAAATCAAGTCGTTTGGAGATGTACGTGATGGAATGGGAGCTATTCATAATGAAGGACCATGAAAGCATCACCAAAATGATGAATAGGCTCCTATCCATCATCATCAACATGAAGAAATTTGGAAGGACTCTCACCAACTATGAGCTAAACACAAAAATCCTCAAAACTCTTCCTTTAGATAAGTTTGCTGCTAGAGTGTGCAGCATCCAAGAGTCCAATCTGCAAATTAAAAAGGTTCTAATAGATATGTTGATAGGAAAATTCTTAACTCATGAGTTGGCCTTACAAAAAGATGAGCAAATGAAGAAGTTAATAGGCCAATGAGATAAACCAGAAAAAGAAAGAACCTTGGCACTCAAATCCTCAATGAAGGAGAATGAGGTAGAAATTGCCTCAAATGATGTAGAAAATGACAAAGAAGAAGAGGATCAAGCAATGCTCTTAAGAAGGACAAAGGAGATTATTAAAAGAAGAAAAGAAAGGAAAAGCTCTAAGAAGATAGCTCCTAGTCCAAGAGAGAAATCCAATGATGTCACTTGCTATGAATGTGGCAAGTAAGGCCACATCAAGTACAATTGTCCCAAATTAAAGAAGAAAAAGAGATGGGACAAGAAGAAGAAGAAGAGCTTTTCAGCCACTTGGGATGACAGCTCAAGTGAAGATGAGGAAGAAAGAGAAGTTGCCAACATTTGTTTCATAGCATAAAAAGATTCTACAAATGAGGTAAGTACTTCTTTCCACTCTCATTCTGATTTTGAATTTGATGAGATAAATGAAGAGTTTCTAGAAGCTCTAACTATGAGATGTGACAAATACAAGTCACAAACAAAGTCTTATAAAAGAAAATGTCAAAAATTAGAGGATAATTATAAATCCCTCAATGACATTGTAAGAGAATTGAGAGCATCAAATGATGAGCTCAAAAAATCTGTGGAAAATCTTTCTACATCATATTTTACATTAGCTTCATTAAGAAAGGAGAATGACTCTCTAAAGGGAGAAGTCATTGAGCTTAAAAGCTCAATCTCCAAGTTCCATAAAGGAAAGGAAGCCTTGGACACATTGATTGTGTCATAAAGACCACTACTAATTAGACATGGTCTAGGCTTCAATAGAGTCTCCTCATCAGCTTAAACCACATTTGTTAGATCTTCAGAACCTCAAACCTTAAGAGTTGAGGTAATTGGGAAGAAAGTGCTCCTAGCACTAAGCCTCTTAAGCCTAAGGGCAAAGGGAAGACTACCCCAAGATCAAGAGCCAAGACTCAAAGAGCTAACCATGCCTACATGTACAACAAACAACATAATCACTCTCATAAGAAATTCTCTACTCCTACTCATCATACATGTACATGCATGCATTCACATAATCAAGGTGTGAGAAGGCTTCTTACACATATTAAATTTATGCATAAGAGAAAGACTCACAAGTCTAAACTCTAATGCCATTATTGCATGAAATATGGGCATATTAACATTCATTATTTTATTAGGAAGGCTTACATTAAATTAGAGAACCCTTCAACTCCTAATCCTCTAAGACCCAAGTATGCTTGTGTACCTAAGAAAAGGTAACTCACTTTTTTTATGTAGGAGAGTGTGGCAGCCACTAAATCAAGCAATTGGCATGTGGATAGTGGATGTTCCAAGCATATAACTAGAAATAAAAAGCTATTCATGACATTAAAGGAAAAAGAAGGTGGAGATGTCACATTTGGTAACAATGCTAAGGGTAAGGTAATTAGCATTGGAATCATTGGAAAGAATGGTTGTTCATTAATTGATAATGTTTTTTTAGTTAGTGGCTTACAACATAATTTGTTGAGTGTAAGTCAATTGTGTGACAAAGGTAACAAAGTCACCTTTGATCCTAGGGAATGCCAAGTCACCACTTTAGTGGATGATGAGGTTATTTTCAAGGGTGAAAAGAAAGGCAATACCTGCTCAATTAACTTAGACAATTTGGCTAACTAATCTTTTAAGTGTCTTATGTCTTTAAGCAATGAAGCTTGGTTATGGCATAGAAGGCTTAGGCATGTAAGCATGGATCTTCTTCAAAGCTTATTTAAAGTAAAGTTGGTAGAAGGCCTTCCCAAGCTGAATTTCACTAAAGACAAGACATGTGATCCTTGCTAAATGGGGAAGCAATATCAAGCCTCCCACAAAGCAAAAAATGTTGTAAGTTCTACTATACCTCTTCAACTAGTTCATATGGACTTGATAAGACCTACTAGGAGTGCTAGCTTAGGTGGAAAGCATTTTGCACTAGTCCTAGTTGATGACTACTCTAGGTTTACTTAGGTATCCTTTTTAGCTCATAAGAGTGATACTTTTGAACCTTTTAAGAATTTTGCAAAAAAAGTTCAAAATGAAAAAGGTTACTTCATTTCTTCTATTAGAAGTGACCATGGAAAGGAATTTCAAAATGAGTCTTATGAAACTTATTCTTTGGGGAATGGAGTTTTTTATAATTTTTCAACTCCTAGGACACCACAACAAAATGATGTTGTAGAGAGAAAAAAATAAATCACTAGTAGAAATGGCTACGATCATGCTCAATGAGTATTCTTTATCGAATTACTTTTGGGTCGAGGCCATTAATACTTCGTGTTACATTGCAAATAGAGTTTTCACAAGACTCATTCTCAATAAAACTTCTTATAAGCTATGGAATGGTAAAAAAACCCAAGATTTCATACCTAAGAGTATTTGGATGTAAATGCTATATTTTAAATACCAAGGATAATCTTGGAAAATTTGACTCCAAAACCAATGAAGGAATTTTCTTAGGCTATTCCACCTCTAGCAATGCATATAGAGTCTTTAACAAAAGTTCATTGGTAGTTAAAGAGTCTATGAATGTTGTCTTTGATGAATCTAGTAAAATTGATCTTGGAAAATGTGTTTTTGTTGATGATCTTGTAGGTGATTTTGAAAAACTAGAATTAGAAGACACCACAAGAAGAGAGGATAAAAGTAAGGAAGGAGGTGAATCATTAAAGGAAGATGAGGAGTCATAACATCAACAAAGAGATGAGCCAAGCCAAGATCGACCCAAAGATTGGAGATTTTCCAAATATCACGCCAACGACTTCATCATTAGTGATACCTCCAAGGGTATAAGTACTAGATCTCAACTTAATCCTTTAGATAATAATCTTGCCTTTGTTTCTCAACTTGAGCCAAAATCAATTGATGAGGCTCTTGGTTATAAGAGTTGAGTGTTTGCTATATAAGAGGAACTCAATCAATTTGAGAGAAACAAGGTATGGGAACTTGTCCCTAGGCCTAAAGAACACTCCATTGTAGGTTGCAAATGGGTGTTTAGGAACAAGTTAGATGAGCAAGGTCTTATCACTAGAAATAAAGCTAGATTAGTTGCTAAGGGATACAACCAAGAGGAAATAGATTATGATGAGACTTTTGCCCCCGTTGCAAGATCAGAGGCCATTAGGATACTCTTAGCTTATGCATGCCACATGAATTTTAAGCTTTTTCAAATGGATGTTAAAAGTGCATTTTTGAATGGAATCATTGAGGAGGAAGTTTATGTTGAACAACCTATTAGTTTTGATTCACATTGTTTTCCAAACCATGTTTTTAAATTGAACAAAGTCTTATATGGATTAAAACAAGCTCCAAGAGCTTAGTATGAAAGGCTTAGTTCATTTATCTTGAAAAATGATTTTAAAAAGGAATGGTGGAGACACCACTATTTGTTAAAAAGCACAAGCATGATACACTAATTGTTCAAATTTATGTTGATGATATCATTTTTTGTGCTACTAATGAGTCTCTTTGTGAGGATTTTGCTAAGTGTATGACTAGGGAATTTGCAATGAGCATGATGGGAGAGCTCAAATTCTTTCTCGGTCTACAAATCAAGCAAACCAAAGAAGGGATCTTCATTAACCAAGCTAAGTATATAAGGGAAATACTCAAGAAGTTTGGCATGGATGGTTGTAAAGTAGCCAAGACCCCCATGAGAAGTACCATCAAGCTAGATAAAGATGAATTAGGTAAAAAGGTAGATGAAAAGAGATATCAAGGTATGATCAAATCTCTACTTTATCTTACTGCTTCTAGGCCAGATATCATGTTTAGTGTTTGTATGTGTGCTAGGTTCCAATCCTCTCCTAAAGAGTCACACTTAAATGTTGTTAAGAGAATTTTTAAGTATTTACATGGCACAATTCACTTACGATTATGGTATATTAAGGATTCATCCTTTTGTCTCATAGGATATTCAAATGCAGATTATGCGGGTAGCTTATTAGATAGAAAAAGCACTTTCGAGACTTGCCAATTTATAAGAGAATGTTTAGTATCTTAGTTTAGCAAAAAGCAAGTGTCAGTTGCCTTATCTACCACAGAAGTCGAGTATGTTACTGCGGGTTATTGTTGCACCCAAGTTCTTTGGATGAAACAACAATTAAAGGATTTTGGCAAAGTGATTGATCACATTCCTATTAAATGTCATAACACAAGTGCTATTAATCTCTCTAAGAATCCCATCCAACACTTTAGGAGCAAACACATAGATATTAGACATCATTTTCTTAGAGATCATGTGCAAAAAGGTGATGTTGTGTTAGAGTTTATTGACACAAATCATCAAGTTGCAGATATTTTTACTAAACCTCTAAATGAAAAATTAATGAACTTCATTGAGAGAGAATTGAGAATGCTTGATGGAAGCTCCCTAAAGTGAAAATTTTGATCTTATGTATGATTGCTATATGTATTGTTTGTTAATTGTATGTCTTATGTTTTCTCTGTGGCATTTTCCATGTGGATCACAATTTTAATTCTTTCAAACTTAGTTCTTCATTCTTATCCTTGTTGACTCATAATTTGTGATCGCTATTTTGTCTTCGCGATCACTATTTTGTCCTCACGGTTGCGAATTACAAGTCCTAGTCACTCGACAGTCAAACATCAAATCACAGTCGCAAGAATTAAGCTCCACAATGAATTTTGGTTGATAATTCAAATTTTTTACCATTGAAGTGCATATTCCTGAGGAAAATTTATCGGTTACTCATATGTTCCGAAATTTGCGATCGCAACTCATGGATTAGCGGATGCGAATTAGGGTAACCACCGAGACATTTAAGTGATTTAACTGCCAACCGTTTCTATCTCTTCATCAATTCATTTCTAGCCGTTTACAAAGACTTCAAATGGCTATGCTATAAATACCCCATTCAATAGTATCATCCTCATTTAACTTCTAACATCATTTTCTCTCTCTCAAAACTCTCTAAAATCTTTAAATCCTCTTCATCCTTTGAAATGGCTCTAAAAAAGATTTTCAGAGTAAACAAAGGCAAGGTAGTGGCTCAGCCATCTGCACCACCTGCACTCCGCCTCATGAAAGGTATTACCAAGGAGAAGAAAGAAAGGTACAAGGCCAATTCTTCCAAAATTATCCTCCCTAACAAGATTCCTTTTACCTTTCTACTGGAAACCTTGGGTATTAACACAGAGATTCATGTTTTCCTCTCCAATTTAGGCTGGAATGAGTTCATCTTTTGGGATGAACCCGAGTATAAAAAAATTATGCGGGAATTCATGTGCATTGTCTAATTGAGTCATAAAGCCGATTTAAGAGCAGAGCAATATAGGTTAGTGTTTCGGGCCTTTGGTGACCCTTTTTACATTACTTTCAACCAACTTTCTTCTCTATTCAATCTTCAAGTCGAAAAAAACATCTCCTTCATAATCTTCGCACTTGATGTTATTTATTCCAAATTTTGGTCGAAAATTTCGATTGAAACGAAACACGACCCAAGATCCTACCTAGCTAAACACATTAAGACCCTACCCCTTTAGATACTTCATCGTATCATCACCTTTTCGATAAACGCTAGAGGTGATGGTAACGAGAAAGTATCACAGAAAGACTTAGCATTTCTTTTCTGCCTTGTCAAAAATAAACTAATTCAAATTGGCCGGTATCTTATGGATCAATTGATTCACATGATTACTAAACCTAAGAGCCAATTCCTTTTACCTTTACATATCACAGCCATTTACCGCTTTGTAGGAGTATTTGATAAAGAAAATGAGAAATTCTTTACCAAAAAACTTCTCCCTTCACAAAACTTCCTGGATCTCACCTACCTTATCAATGCCAAGGCTATTGATCCGGACACCTATGCCTATACCCTAGGTGCCATTGGAGCAAAGAAAATGAAGTCTTCACAAGCTTCCAAAAGGAAAAGACTAGCTATTGAAGAAAGAGCTCCATCCATCCCTCCTCAGCCAAATCCTAAGGCTAAACTCTCCCTTGCAACCATCAACAAGCTTGACAAGCTAATGGAGATGAGGAAAAGAGGATTTTTGTTCCTATCTCATCTTTATGGTGATATGGTTGATTTGCAAGAGAAGTTAGGAGTCCCCCCTTGCCATCTTCCAAAATTCACAAAGTTTGATGATACTCAAGAAAGAGAAGGCAATGATGATGTTGAGGATGGAGATGAGGCTAAAAGTGAAGATGAGGGTGAAGAGGAAGACTTTTCTGGAGATGATTCTCCTACTATCTAATTTAGGATCTCTTTTGTATTTTTGCTTTTTTTTTATTTATAAAAAATGTGATCTCAAACAACTTGTTTCCAAGTTTATATATATAAAAGGTTGTTTCTTTGTTGAAATTTTGTGTTATGTGCTTGTTTTACTTCATTTGTTTATTCATTTGCTCTCTATGTTTACCTGACTACTTATGCATGTAATATTTTCCCTTATGAACCCTTTTTTTTATCTTGCCAAAGGGGAAGAGATAGAAAGAATCTATGCCTAAGGGAGAGAAAATAACTTGAAAATTATAGCATAAGTTGAGGGGGAGCATCATACTATCATACTTAGGCTTTTTTAGAATTTTTTACTTTGAATGGTTGAATGTCATACTTAAAAATTTCACCTTAAGTATTCATTGAATCATATTATACTCCAACTTCACATTTCTACATTATTTTCTCTTAGGATCAATCTAGGTTGTCAAAATAAAAAAGGGGGAGATTGTTGGACTACGATGGTTAATCCTAAGTCTTGGACCACTTTTGATCTTGACAAATGAGATTGATCGTGTCTAATGTTTCAATTAAGTGTTGTTTTGCAGAAATTAAGTTAGTTTTTCCATTGAAAATTGAAAGGATTGCATAATATTCAAGAAGGCAAAGTTCATCCAAATTCACGGTAGATGGTCTGTAATTTGCGATCGTGACTAAGTTCAAAGAAAGGATAAAACTCAGCAAGAAGGATTCGCGGGCATCATCGCTGCCACCACTCATCCAAATATGGGAGTGCTAAAGTCACAGATGAATTCTCAGTGTGTATCACACCTCAGTCACGACCGTGACTTTCAAAGTGATTAAAGAGGGAAGCCAGTCCATAATCTTAGCATGCCAAGTGTCTTAGGTATCCATTCGAGAATAAAATTTGCGAGGGCGACATTTTAGGCAGTGACCGCAATTCAAGAAGAAGAAGAAGAATGTCTTTCAAATAGAAGAATTCATGTTCTCAGTCGCGCCCTGTATAATGAAGTATCGCGACCGCAAATTTTATGGGCGGTTAGAACATAATGGCTATATTTTCCTGATAGACCAATGAGAAGCTACCATGTGAACTAGCTGTTAGACAAATGAGTTTTTTGCTGCAATTTTTGGCTTCCATATGGAAATTTGGATTTTGCGATCGCAATTGACCAGTAGTGACCACTACTTCTGCCTAACATGCAATTAATGCAGAATCTGCTTGGCATGTCTTAGAGATTTGTTGAGCTTTAAAGTCTAACGTCTCTTTAGTGGGTATGGGGTATAAATACTCTATCAAACAGTGATAAATGAGATATATAGAGAATTCATTACTTGTGTTAAAGCTCTCAATCTTTTGCCACTCATTTTCTTCTCTTCTTTATAAGATTGTAAGTGTTGGGTGTGAGCATTAAACACTAAGTGTAAAGGTTGTAGTGTGAGCCTGTGAAAACACTCAAGAGAGGTTATTGTGTGAGCCTTAAAAATTCATAGTGTAAAGGTTATTGTGTGAGCCTTGAAAACACAAAGTGTAACGGTTGTTATGTGAACCTTGAAAACACAAAAGTGTAAAAGTTAGGTGTGAGCTTAGAAACACCATTCTGAGTTATTGGAACACCCAATTGCAGAGAATTGGGGAGTGGATGTAGGGTTGATTATACCTAAACCTCTATAAATTATGTGCCTCATTTTTTTACTCTTCTCTATCCCTTACTCCTAATTTTTTTTATACACCAATTCAACCCCCCTTCTTGGTGCCTAGGGCCAACACACCTAAGCTAGCACTACTAGTAGGTCCTGTCAAGTCCATATGAACTAGGTTAAGAGGTCTAGAGGAATTTATAATATTTTTTGCTTTGTCGGAGGCTTGATGTTGCTTCCCCATTTGGCAAGGACCACATGTCTTGTCTTTAGTGAAATTTAGCTTGGAAAGGCCTTCCATCAACTTCCCTTTTGATAGGCTTTGAAGAAGATCCATGCTTACATGTCCAAGCCTTTTATGTCATAACCAAACTTCATTGCTCAAAGATATAAGACACCTAAAAGATTGGTTAGCCAAATTGTCTAAGTCAATTGAGTAGGTATTGCCTTTCCTTTCACCCTTGAAAATAACTTGATCATCCACTAAAGTGGTGACTCGGCATTCCCTATGATCAAAAGTGACTTTATTACCTTTGTCACACAATTAACTTACACTCAATAAATTATGTTGTAAGCCACTAACTAATAAGACATTATCAATTAATGAACAACCATTCTTACCAATGGTTCCAATGCCAATTACCTTACCCTTGGCATTGTTACCAAATGTGACATCTCCACCTTCTTTTTCCTTCAATGTCATGAATAGCTTTCTATTTCCAGTCATATGCTTGGAACATCCACTATCCATATGCCAATTGCTTGATTTGGTAGTTGACATACTCCTTTCCACAATAAAAGTGAGTCACCTTTTCTCAGGTACCCAAGCATACTTAGGTCTTAAGAGGTTAGGAGTTGAAGGGTCCTCTAATTTGAGGTAAGCCTTCCTAATAAAACAATAAATGTTAACATGCCCAAATTTCATGCAACAATGGCATTGGAGTTTAGACTTGTGAGTCTTTCTCTTATTCATAAATTTAGTCTGAGTAGGAGGCCTTCTCATACCTTGAATATGTGAATGATTACACGTGCATGTGTGATGAGAAGTAGTAGAGAATTGTTTATAAGAGTGAGCATGTTTTTTGTTGTACATGTAGGCATGGTTAGCTCTTTGAGTCTTGGCTCTTGAGTTTTGAGGGAGCCTTCCCTTTGCCCTTAGGCTTAGGAGGCTTAGTGCTAGAAGCATTTTTCTTCCCAATTACCTCAACACTTAAGATTTGAGGTTCTGATGATCTAACAAATGTAGTTTGTGATGATGATAAGGCTCCATTAAAGCCTAGACCATGTCTAATCAATGGTGGTCTTTGAGACACAATCAATATGTCCAAGGCTTCCTTTCCTTTGTGGAACTTAGAGATTGAGCTTCTTAGCTCAATGACTTCTCCTTTTAGAGAGTTATTATCTTTTCTCAATGAAGCCAATGAAGAAGATGATGCAGAAAAATTTTTTGCAGATTTTTTGAGCTCATCATTTGATGCTCTCAATTTGATTACAAGATCATTGTGGGATTTATAATCATCCTCTAATTTTTGACATTTTTTCTTATAAGACTTCATTTATGACTTGTATTTGTCACATCTCATAGTAAGAGCCTCTAGAAGCTCCTCATCTATCTCATCAAAATCATCTAAATCTAAATAAGAGTGGGAAAAAAAAGAAGTTACCAACATTTGCTTCATGGCACAAGAAGATTCTCCAAATGAGGTAAGTACTGAGCTATCATCCCAAGTGGCTGAGAAACTCTTCTTCTTCTCCTTGTCCCATCTCTTCTTCTTCTTTATTTTGGGACAATCGTATTTGATGTGGCCTTGCTTGCCACACTCATGGCAAGTGACTTCATTGGATCTCTTTTTAGGATTAGGAGTTGTCTTCTTGAAGCTTCTTCTCTCTTTTCTTCTTCTAATAAACTCCCTTGTCCTTTTTGAGAGCATTGCTAGCTCCTCTTCTTCTTTGTCACTTTCTTTATCACTAGAGGTAGTTTCTACCTCCTTCTCCTTTGTTGAGGATTTGAGTGTCAAGGTTCTTATTTCTTTTTTTGGTTTATCTCTTTGGCCCCTTAATTTCTTCATTTGCTCATCCTTTTATAAGGCCAACTCATGAGTTAAGAATTTGCCTATCAACACATCCGTAGGTACCTTCCTAATCTCTAAATTGGACTCTTAAATGCTGCACACTCTTGCACCAAACTTATCTAATGGAAGAGTTTTAAGGATTTTTGTGTTTACCTTATAGTTGGTGAGAGTCCTTCCAAATTTCTTCATGTTAGTGACGATAGATAGGAGTCTATTTGTCATTTCAGTGATGCTTTCATGGTCCTTCATCATGAAGAGCTTCCATTCCATCACGTACATCTCCAAACAACTTGATTTAACCAGTGTTGTGCCTTCATGATAGTTCTCAAGAGTCTTCCAAATGACATGTGTTGTTTGGCAATGTTGCACTCTTTTAATCTCTTCCCTAAAGAGAGAGAGAGAGAGCTTCGAAGAATGGTAATTGCTCTCTTATTTTTGCCATTTGACCTCCTATGAGCTTCAACCCAATCTTCCTTTGGAATGAGTTCTTCAATTCCATCCACTACTTTAGAGGGTGACTTTCATTCTTTGACAACTACATCCCAAAGGTCCACTACATATGTGTCAAGATAGATCTCCATCCTATACTTCTAATAAGTATAGTCGGATCTATCAAAGTAGGGCTTGAGGTGTGAGTGGATTCCCTCTTGTGCCATGAACTTTGCTCACCCAATTAAGGCTTATATGTGAGACTTGGCTCTGATACCACTTGTTAATCCTGGGCACCAAGAAGGGGGGTGGAATTAGTGTATAAAAAAATTAAAATGAGGATAAATAAGGAGTAGAAAAGAGACACAAGGATTTATAGTGGTTTGAGTATAACCAACCCTACGTCCACTCTCCAATTCTCTACAATTGGGTGTTTCACTAACTCATAATGGTGTTTCCAAGCTCACACCTAACTTTTATACGTTATGTTTTCAAGGCTCACACAATAACCTTTACACTTTGTGTTTTCAAGGCTCACACAATAACTTGTCTTACAAGTGTTTTCTAAGGATCACACTAAAACCTCTCTTAAGTGTTTTCACAGGCTCACACTAAAACCTTTCTTACAATTGGTGTTTAATGCTCACACCTAATAATTATAATCTCATAAAGAAGAGAAGAAATTGAGTAGCAAAAGTTTAAGAGCTTTAACACAAGTAATGAATTCTCTATATATCCCATTTTTATCATTGTTTGATGGAGTATTTATACCTCATACCCACCAAAGAGACGTTAGACTTTAAAGCTCAACAAATCTCTAAGACATGCTAGGCAAATTCTATATTAATTACATGTCAGGCAGGAGTTGCAGTCGCTATTGGTCATTTACGATCGCGAAATCCAAATTTCCATACGGGAGCCAAAAATTACGGCAAAAAACTCCATTTGTATCTAATGGCTAGTCCACGTGGCAGCTCCGCATTGGTCCATCAGGAAAATATAGTCGTTGCATTCTAACTGCTCACAAAAGTCACGGTCACAATTCTTCCTTGTACAGGGTGCGACTCAGGATGCAAATTCTTCTATTTGAAAGACAATCCTTCTAACTTCCAATTTAAATCTTAACTTAATTTTGCAAAACAACACTTAATGAAAATATTAGATATGATCAATCTCCTTTGTCAAGATCAAAAGAGATCCAAAATTTAGGGTTAACCAACCTAGTCCAACAATATATATATCCCAAGCGAGAGCGATCAAAGGACTAAAGGAAGAAAGAAATAGAAAAAGGATCAAGACAGGACTCTCTTATCCTCGGCTTGAAGCTCTCATGCCCTACCTATAGAAAAGATGATGAAAGAGGCGATCAGAATGGTACTCGAATCCATTTATGATTTCGAGTTTCCAGACACAATGTTGATTTAATGGCCAACGAGCTAAGAGCCCTATGACTATAGCGTCTAATTGTACTATTGGACAAAGCGGCTTCCTTAGTCGTCTACCCAGCCTCAGCTAAAGGCCTAGCCCCTCTGCCTCGGTCAGAATCCTAACTTTAATCTCGCACAAGTCAAGCAACCCCCGGTGCAGATCAGAATGAGAACTCGTTTCCTCTTCAAGCTAAAGCTAGAGCCCCCTACTCTGTTTAACGAACCAGGGAAAGGAAAGAGGTCAAGTAATATATATATACACACACACACACACACACACACACACACACACACACACACAGAGAAACAAAAAATATATATAGATGAATATAACTAATTTTTGAATTTAAATGATAAAGGATTGTCACAATCAACCAATTAGTTTTTTGTGTTTAATTTAAGATATAAACATCTTTATCTATTATTCTAGTTATTTCAGATAAAAATAAATTTCAAATACTAAAATAATATCCATTATTTTAAATAATCACAAATTTCAAATATTAAAGTAATAATTAATTCTATAAAAAAAATTATCCATCTAACTAAAATTTATGACTTAAGGTTATTATTATTAATTTAAAAAATATTTGTAGTCTTTTATATCCAAAAAAGTTTTTCAAATGACCATTTTCATATATAGTATAGACGGATGATAAATGATTACAAAAATCAATTAATCAATTAGTTTTTTATTTAATTTAAGGATATAAATATCTTTATCTATTATTCTAGTTATTTAAAATAATAAAAAAATTTTAAAGATTGAAACAATATCTATTATTTCAGTTATTTCAAAGAATTATAAATTTTAAAGTTTGAAATAATAATTAGTTCTATAAAGAAATATTATTCATCTAAGTAAAATTTATAACTTAAAATTATTATTGTCCATTTAAAAAAATCTATATCTTTTATGTCCATAAATTACTTTTTTTTCTAATTAGTCATTTTTATATATAGTATAGATTGTTTAATTTAATTTGTAAAGATATAACTATTTTTATCTATTATTTCAATTATTTCAAATAATCACAAATTTTAAAAGATTGAAATAATATCCATTATTTCAGTTATTTCAAATAATTATAAATTTTAAAGTTGAAATAATAATTAGTTCTATAAACAATATTATCCATCTAATTAAAATTATAACTTAAGATTATTATTGTCAATTTAAAAAAGATTTATATCTTTTTATGTCAAGAAAAATTTTTAATTAACCACTTTTATATGTAGTATAGATATTATATTATAAATTTCAAAAATGATGAATTTTAAGAATTAAAATAATAATTAGCAATATAAAAACAATATCACTCAAATTAAAATTTATAATTTAAAATTATTATTGTAATTAAAAAGTTTTATATCATTTTATATCTAAAATTTTTTTCCTAGTTAGTCACTTTTATATATAGTATAGATTACTATATATTGTATAAATAAATGAAAAAAATATTAGCACAATCCAATTAAAATTTATAACTTAAGGTTATTATTGTAAATTTAAAAAGTTTTATATCATTTTATATCTAAAATTTTTTTCCTTATTAGTCACTTTTATATATAGTATAAATTTTTATATATAGTATAGATAAATAATAATGGGTTATAGTAATCAATTAATCAATTAGTTTTTTTTTAATTTAAAGATATAAACATCTTTATCAATTGCCTATAACTCTAGTTGTCTTCTCTCTCGACCTTTTCTCTTAAAGTTTTATTTTCTTTACTCATCTTTTGGGCTACCATCCGCTAAATTGTAGGTGATAGCCTATATTTTCATTATTTTTTTTTTACTATTTTATATATTTTCATTTCAATAAATACAAATTTGTATTTATTTTTATAGTTTTATTTATTTCTTTTTATAACTCTGATGGAAGTCTTTAGTTATTCCTTCATGAAAGTGTGGTTTCTTTTATATGGATATTATTATTATCCCTTTTATGGGGATTGATTTTTATAGTAATTCAATTAGACTCATTTGAAGAAAAAAATGTCGAGTTATGACTTAGTATAGCCATCAAGTAGAGCATGTTTCTTCCTGTTATGCAATGTTCAATGTTTTTGTCAAAATGGTTGTGTTTCTACAAAAGAATATCATTACTTTTCGAATTAAATTCGACATACTTGATGCCAATATAATTTTATTTTTTTTTAGAGAAGCAAAACTTCATTAACTTGGCCAAACTTGCAAAAAGGAAGGGGTGTCTGGTTAAAATCCTTAACAGGTAAAACCCGGAGGGAAAAACTCCCTTAAGGAAAAAAGAGTACACCCACAACAAAACAAAGCACCTAGCCAAGAACACCTAAGATTAAAAAAAAAAAAAAAAAAAAAGGTTAATGTAACCACTCAGGGCCATCATCCTCCAACCAAACAAACTGATTCTCACACCCTAACCCAACTTTTACCATAGCATCAACAGTAATGTTAGTCGCCTGTGGCACCTAGAGAAAGCCCTTCACAGCACAAGCGATTACAAGTAGATGAATATTTACCACTGTCAAACCTAGGTCTGATATAATATCCTCTTGAGATAGTAAGGCAATAACTTCTTTTGGATCCAAAGCAACCTCCATTTTAAACAGGCCACACTTTAATGACAACAACAAACCATCTCGAATAGCAATCAGTTCAATCAATAACGTGGACTTATAATACTTGCATGGGGCATCTGGGGCCGCCATATGTCTACCTTCTTGGTCACACACAATAGCATTGTTGGACTAGGATAGTTAATCCTAAGTCTAAAACCTCTTTTAATCTTGACAAAGTAGATTAATCATCACTAATGTTTCAAATAAGTGTTGATTTTGCAGAAATAAATAAATCTCTCAAGAAGAAATGAAAGGAGTTGATAAACTCCATAGTGACATGTAAATCGTGACTGCAATCTAGGATTCGTGACCGCCACTCTTGTTAAGGCATGCTAAAAGTCAAGCAGGCAAAATCACGGAACCATTCTCAACTGTGACCTATGGAAAATAAGAAGCTAAAATGTGACAGATGAATTCGCAGTGGAAGTCACGCCCTAGTCGCAATCGCGAATTTCAAAGTAACTCAAGAGG
>CATIWR010505377.1:0-10598 GCA_949677035.1 Omphalea diandra | reverse complement strand
ATTTTTATTTCCTCCCACCAATGTGGCACTTGCATTCTTGAAAACTCCTTCTGTAGGTACCATGCCCTCAAGAACATTATAAGATAAGTCCAAAAGTTGCATTGAGTTGAAGTTCTTAAAGAACTCTGGAATCTTGCCTGACAAATTATTTTGCGAAAGATTCAACTGCCTAATTCCTCTTAATGAACCTAAAGAGGAAGGAATGGAACCATTGAACAAGTTGGCTCCCATGTTTAAGATTTCAAGACTTTCACAACTGCCAAGATCAGTAGGAATCCCTCCCGATAACATGTTATCGTGAATGTCAAAGATTCCTAGATTCTTCAAATTTCCTACTCCATCGGGAAGGGAACCAGAAAAATGATTTCTAGACAAATCAAGAAGGATTGATAAAGAGGACAGTCCCATAAGTTGTGGAGGAATCGGACCACCAAGATTGTTTGCAGAAAGATCTAGTAGAAGCAAGTTTTTCCAGCCGCCTAGACTTGAAGGAATTCTGCCCTCAAGATTATTGAAAGATAGATCAGCATGGATTAAATTTGTCAAGTTTCCTAGAGAGGATGGAATGCTTCCAGTGAAACCATTATTTCCAAGGCGAAGTTTTTTGAGATTCTGAAGCTCTCCAATGCTAGTAGGAATGGTACCTGAGAATCTGTTCCAATCTAGAATCAAAACTTCCAAATTAACTAGAACATCTATTCCAGCTGGGATGTTTCCAGATATGTGATTATTTCCTAAGACGAGAAATGTAAGGTGATTTGAAAAGTTGCCAACGTGCTGAGGCAGCTCCCCTCCGAAGTTATTGCTTTGTAGATATAGCACTGTCAAAACGGTGGCATTACTCAAAGTGGAAAGAAATCTCAAGTCATTAGCTTTCCCACTTCCCAAATCATTGAAAGCAATGACTAATGCATAAAGTTTATTTAGCCTCGCAAGAGAAGGCACTGTTCCAGTAAAATTGTTTGCATGTAGTTGAAGAATTTCAAGATTGGAGGCGTTGGAGACTGAACTTGGAATGGTGCCTGTGAATTGGTTATTTTCAATAGCAAAGAATTGGATATTTGGAAGAAAAGAGATGCCAAAGCCTAAAGGAAGAGTTCCATATAAGTGATTCTCTCCCACATCTATAACTTCAACCGAAGTAAGATTGAAGATGGAGGGAGGAATGGTACCTGAAATCTGATTTCCGTGCAGGGATAAAGTGATTAGATTACCCAATTGGCCTAAAGAATCAGGGAGATTCCCATGCAAATTATTTGTATATGCAAAGATGTGCGTAAGAGATGATACGTTCCCTAAAGATGGAGGGATAGTTCCAATTAAATTGTTCTCGCCTAAAGAAAAGAGTTTCAGCTTTAGTAATGAGCCAAGACCAACAGGAATTTCTCCAACCAGATTATTGCGTTCTAAATCGATGTAATTAAGGCTAGAACAACTAGACAGATTATTAGGAATTTGGCCGCCAAGTGAATTATTGGCAAGAGACAATATGTGTAGTCTATGTAAAAGGCCAATTTGAGGAGGTATTTCTTGGTTGAATGTATTGTTGCTGAGTTCCAGCAACTTCAAGAAGCTTAAGTTACCAACATGTGGTGATATGGTACCTGAAAGTTTGAGGGAGTTTAGGTCTAACGCCGTGACCCTCCAGTGCCTCGGCCCGCACTTGACCCCGTACCATTGGCACATGTGATTAGAGCTATTCCAAGATCTCATGACACCAAAAGGGTCATTAGTTATTTTGGCCTTGAATTCTAGCAGTGCTAGTCTGTCTGTCTCATTATTCTTGGCAATGGCGTGGACAGGTGAGTGAAAGCACAGGAAATGAATAATGAGGATGAGGCATAAGGATGAAATCTTGCAAAAGAGCCTCATATTCAGAGTCCTCTAATAAGGAAGGTATAAGATCAGGTTAGGAGCAACGAGTATATTGGTTGTGGCTGTGGAGTAGATGTTAGTTTATGTCATATAAGAGAGATATTTATAGAGAGAAATGAGATGAGAATATGCTTACTTAAGCCATTATTGTATATAACATGTTATCTAACTGGAGTTTATTTTAATTTGGTCATCTAAGAAAATTTTTTATTATTACAGTAAGTTAACTATAAAACTTAACGAACGGGGAATTTGCAGATTGATCCTTTGCCAACTTTTGCATGGATTGACCTGATTTCCACTGACAATAGTAACTGGTAATTAGAAAGTGAAGACCGCCTTTACATCTTTTAGCCTTCTTTGCATAAAACTTTGGCCATTAAAGAAAATTGAGTTTGGAAAAGTGGTAGTACTAGAAAGTTAATAATTATAAATTAATAATCGATAATTTAATTAATAACATATTTTAGACACAGACTGCATCTTTTACATCTTTTAAATTTATATATTTATAAATTTATACAAATTTAAGACAATTAAAAAAAACTAGAAAGTATAAAATTATAAACATGAAACAAGATCATAAAAAAAAATTCTGAATAAGAAGTTAGAAAATTTTAAAAGATAAAAATTTTAAATAACTTCTAAATAATAAATTAAAAAACTAATGAAAGTAAAAATTCTAAATATGAAATTAATATTTAAATTAATTTTATTAATTATTCAAAATTATGAATATATTGATCACTTAAGGGTGTCAAAATAGATTAGTAAATTGTGTTCATGTCATGTTGATCTATTTGGGTAAATTAATTAAGATCAATATAAACACGATTCATTAATTGTGTTAGAGTATTTCAACCTTAACATGATATAAAATTTAAATAAATCATATAAAATTTATGTATTGATGAGTGGAGGACGCGTTGTTTCAAAATAGTCAACATAGGATCTAATTGGTTTAATTATTGAATGTCGTAGTGTAAATTGGATGCAATAATTAATTTGGGTTCAAATTTTTTTTTTAAAAAAAATCAGGAGTCAATTGGCTCTTTATTCCACTAAATTTGTGCAAAACGTTTTCACATATCCTTTTTCCAGAATCCTCTTTTAATATAATATCAAATCTTTCAAAAGATATAAACGCGTCTTTCACTTTTCTCATTTAAATTTAATTATTAATGACATTGATATTAAAATCCTTGGCCAAAAGTAGTCACATTTTTTGTTTCCATCGTTCCAGTCAATAATGAACTATTCATAATTAACACCTATAATGCAGAGCCAATATCTGCCTGAGTTCACAGCTGCTGTGGCTCGGTCCACTTTCGGTAGGCCTTTCTTTTTCTTTTTCTTTTTTTAATAATAAGGTAAAAGATTTTATTAGATAAGCAAAAAGATTCAGCCGCCATTACAGTTACAGAACAACGCTTTCATAAATGACTGTATTACGAAAAAAAAGCTATGTTAGGTAGGTCTTCTAGCCAGGATCAAAGTCAAGCAGGCCTAGACGAAACCTCCCTTGGGCCCAGTCAAGCTTAATGTTGATGCAAGCTTTGTGAGGGATGCTAACTTGCATGCTACGGGTGCCATGTTATGGGAGTACTAGGATTTAAATCTTGTTGCTAGTATGAGGACGACGACATATAAGAGTTGCTCGATTTTATGTAGTGAGCTATATGCTATTTGGGATGGATTTATTTCAGCTTGTGATCGTGGTGCTAGGAGCCTGCTAGTGGAAAGTCATATTATTGAGGCTATTCAGCTCATGCTTCATTATAATTCTTTAATTGAGGATGGTTTGGTTGCTTAGGATATTGCTCTCTTGGCAAGGGATGTGGATGCCATTGGCTTCAAAGCTATTCGAAGGTCTAGGAACTCAATTGCACATCCACTGGTCAAAATGTGAAATTCCAGCGATGTCGACTGGAAGTACCTTAAGGATGACTTCATGACCAAGGTAATCAAACTCGCTTTTTTACCCTAAAATCGGTAAAAAAAACCCTAAAATTGAAATCGTAAAATTGTAAGATTTTACAACATAATAAAATATCATTTAAAATATAATTATACATATATAAAAATATAAATAAGATATTTTTTAAATTTAATACACATAATTACATTAAGAAGATTATAAAAGAACATGTGCATAAAGAGATTCAAGGTCATATCTCATATTATAACATTAAAATACCTAAAAGAAATCAGTTCAAATCTATTATACATTTAAGTTAATAATACAAAATATATAAATAAATACTACATGAAATAAAATATAACATTTAAAAAAAGTTATCAACATTCTTATTCAAATTAATCCATTCATCTTCATCAGCATCAACATCATTGCTATTTCCATCTTCATCATCTTTAAATTCATTGCCACCAAAATACTCATTATTAGTATTTTCACAAATATTATCATTAATAATGATAAAAATTATCACTAACTCAAAAGCCATTTTTTTGTGTAAAATTTTACTCCCCAACAATAGTAGTTAGTTATTTCAATTTCAATCATATAGAATTAGTCAATTGACAATTAACAATTAATGTATAGTCCCAACAACAAAAAATCGAGTAACAAAGAACAAAAAAAGAGGAGAAAATCGAGCATTCTAGCAACAAAAAAAAAAAGAGAAAAATCAGAGAAAAATTGAGGAGAAATAATATAAAAACAGGGGTAGAAAATTAGATAAAAAATTAAAAAAAAAACAAATAATGAGTCAAAACTCGAGTTCACCCGATTTCATCCGATTTTACCGAGTTTAACGAGTCAACACTCCATTTCACCTGATTTTACCACAAATTCGATTTTATGTACAAGTTAAATCATTCACTTGAATTTGATTTGTAAAATCAGAAAATCGTACGAGTCAACTCGCGATTTTGACAACATTGTTCATGACCCTATTCTTTTAGATTCTTATGTAATTTTAGCATAGTGAATTATACTTGTGGACTTTACTTGTTTGACTGCACTCTTTCTTGTAAGGGATTTTGTCCAACTGAATTTTTCTCCATAGATTTTTTTTAACGAGGTAGTCATATGGTAGAGCTTTATTTCCCATTCATGAATGTAGCCTCATTTTTCAAAAAACACCTATAATGAACTATTTTTCATTTAAAAAAGCGTGCAGTTTATTGTGTTTGATTCATTACAATCAAGAAATACAAAAATATCTTATAGTTATTTTCTTTGAATACCTCTAATCTAAATGTGGGAGGAACTTATTTACACTGAGTGTACACACTCAATTAATAGGATAAAATTACCTATATTGAATGAGAATATGAGTGTTTTTACATTAAAAAAATGTTACAATAATTTCATTAGACAATTATGAGTGGTTATTTTAGGTATCAATATGTTATTGGATATATATATATATAAGAGGGTGATACACACTCATTATATGCAAGTTTTTTCCTCTAAACATACTTCACTTAATGGTTAGCTCAATCATATATCAACTCATTGATCTTTTGAACGAGTTTAATTTAGAGGAAAATAAAAATAAATTATTCATTAAATGCATTAAAGTTCTACTGAAAAAAACCAAAAGATTCATCATGTGTTATATAACCCAATAATAATTAAAAAAATAAGAAAAATACTAAACTAGATCTGTAAATTTAAAATTTAATACAACAAAAAATAAAAGAGTAAATTTTAAGTGATTTGATTTATAAATTTGATACTAACTCAAGAAAACTCATTTGTTTTCTTTCAATACCTATATAAAATATAAAAAAAAATTGATAAGGTTAAAAAATATTGAAAAATTCTTAAATCTTATGATAAAAGATTACTACCGATAAAATTTGGCCAACAGCAATTCATAAAATTTAAAAATGTGGGCTGTGTAAAAGTGAACGCAGGCGTGAAAAGAGAGAGGCGAGAGCTCTAGTTGATTTTATCTTATTAGACAACTTAATATCATGGTTTTCAGAACTCAATCGGACTGATCAGTCGGATCAGTAAAATTAGAAATTGATCAATGGTCTGGTTCTGTTTAATATAAAAAAAACTTTTCTTCTAAAAACCGGTCAAACCCAGAAAACCAGCCAAAATCACAGCCGGATCAACTTAAAATTATATTATTTTTGTGAAAAAATTTAATTTTTTTTAGAATTACACTATTTTACTCAAAATTTAAATTTTGAAAAATAATTTTCATTGTCTATCATATTATATATTTTTTCTAATTTTTAAATATTTTAAAGTATTATTTATATATTTTTCAAAAAAAAAATTATTGAATTAGACTGGTGGAATAAATTAAATCGAAAACAGATTAGCTAACCGATTCGGTCTTCAACACTGTTTTAAAAACATTGCTTAATATTTGAATATGTGCAATAAAGATAGTTATATTTCTTTAAAATGATACGCGGCAAATGGGGTACTTTATTCTGTTTTAGAGGAAGATTTGATATTATAAAAAAAAGATATTTGAGGAATGACAGAAATTACAACATTATAAACAGAGGATTCTGTTCCATAATATTTAGTGGCCGGTAAGTTTGATATTTGCTCATTAGTCAGTGATTAATCATTTAAATATTAAAAAATATTTGATAAATATCATTATTAGCATTTTAATTTTAAAAACTAACATTAAACATTTATAAAATATATTTGAGGTAACAAACGAGCAAGAGCAAATCTTTTCAGATCGGATTAGATTTGAATCGCTTAGATTTTGAGTGAATTTGATTCATCAATCGGATTTATATGTAGAAAAAATTTCTCATATTAGATTTACTTAAAAATAATATTTTGAATTGAGTTATTTATTATTCGTATTTTTTTAAAATATAATTTTAAAATGTCTATTTGAAATCTTCAGAATATGGAATAAAGTAACTATATTATATGGCATAAATGTATTTTTACATTGTTTTCCATCACAATTATGACAATGTTTTCTCCAATAAAGATGAAAAGCATTAAGCATCATAATAAAATAATACTTTGTATTATTTCTAAATTTGAATTAAATAAGAACTGTTTTCATCCTCTTTAAGGTTATGTTTTACCATACATGAAAACTTTTATCATAAAAGGTTTATTGAAGTTTACATATATGGCAGTAAAATTTTAACTCTAATTAAACGAACTTGCACTGTGATTTTCCAATTCGCACTATCATAGGGACAACTATGTGAAAAATTCAAAAAAATCGGTCCACAACTTGACGGATTCAGATTCCTGTCTTCACCCTTTCACTGTTTCCCAAACAAAGTATCCAGAAAAGAATGACAGAGTAGAAGGGCTGATTGGTGTAGTGCTTTGTGAACATTATGAATCCAATCTTCTAGGTTCAGGTCTAGCATACGATCCACTTGTAGCTCAAGCAGGCAATCAAGCCACACCCCTCTAACAATCACAGTACATGAAGAAGAGATTCATACTCTAACGATTGAACAAATTAATACAGGTCTAGCATACGATCCACTTGTAGCCCAAGCAGGCAAGCAAGCCACATCCCTCTAACGATTGAACAAATTAATACAATTGGCACTTCTAACGATCCAAAAAACACAGTAAAAATAAATATTTCACAAATATTTAGGAATGTTGAAATATTTATTTTTACTGTGTTTTTTGGATAAAATAGTGAAGAAAATATTTTCACCACTAAATATCTAAGCATAGAATATTTTTGGGACGACAATCAGTTTTGCCATTATAGCTATATTTTATGTGGCAATTTTTATATTTCCATAATCCTTTGCCTATAAAGAATTTTTTTTTTTTTTTAAAAAAAAAAGGGTGCGCTTCCTAGAGGCAAAATTTAAAGTTGTGGAAGTGATTAGTTTGATTCAAAATTAAAAATTAAAAATCAAAATTTTTAAAAAATAAGAAATTATTTTTGTTCAGTTTGATTTAAAGTATTATTTTAAAATTAAATAATAATTTTTTATATTTTAATGTATTTATTTTAAAGTATATTTTTATTTTATATAAATACTAATAAAAATTTATTTTACTATAAATTAGTTAAGTAACATAAAATACTCTTTAAATATCAAATTTTATACTATATTTAAATATTTTAATGATAAAAATTTCAATTTCAATTTAGATCGACTTGATTAAAAAATTTTTGCTCAAAATTGAATCGAATTAAGGTTTTTTAATCTTCAAAATTAAATTAAATAAAAAATAATAAAAACAAATCAAACTAAATTTTCAATTCAATTTTTTTTATTTCAGTTTAATTTTGCTCACTGTAATTATGTTTTACCTCGAAAAAATAATTAAAAAATAAAAAAAATTGGCAATCACTGAATATTAAATGTAAAAGTTATACTCTTTTCCCTTAAAAAAAAAAAAAAAGCCAAATGCATCTTAAACACAATGACACAATTACATGTTTGAACATGTGTGGCCTCTCAATATGACTTACCAATGCCCCATAACCAAAATTGAAAGATTTGGGAATGTTTGATATAACTGATAAATGTAGTTAATAAAAGTTTCTCGTCCAATAGCTAACAACTCTCAGTTTGCTAAATTATATAAAACAATAGTTGATAGTTGATACAATTTCAATCAACTGTGATTTTTCTCTACTCATATTTATACACCTTCGCTACAATTACAAATCCTTCTTGGTCAAGAATGCCTTTATATGCACATCCAAAACTACCTGTACCAATCAAATTTTCTGAAGAGAATCCATTTGTAGCTTTAAGGATACTCTGATAAGACAACTTTAATAGTGACTTCTCATAAGATCTTGAAGTAGTATCACCTTCTTTCTTTCTTGAGAGGAAAAGAAATAAACAAATAAGCACAAGTGCAACAAGTACAGAAACTGCAGAAATGATCAGCCGCAATTTCATAGTCAGTCTCCTCTTAGAATGTTCGGACTTCCATGGAGGTAAATCAAAATTAGGTATGCCACCACATTAATTTTTATTTCCTCTTACCAATGTAGCATTTGCATTCTTTAAAACTCCTTCAGTAGGTACCATGCCCTCAAAATTGTTTTAAGATAAATCCAAACGTTTTTATTGAGTTGAAACTCTTAAAAAACTCTGAAATCTTGCTCAACAAATTATTTTGCGAAAGATTCAACTCTCTGAAGGAATGGACCTATACACATAAATTTCATGCCTGAAAAATTAAGACAAAAAAAAAATCAAGTAGAAAATATCAATTTATAAAAAAAGCATATTGCAATCTCTAAATGTGGTGATTGGTTAAAGATAAAAGATTTTTAACTTTTATTTAAAATTAAATTTAGTGATGGATTAATGATGAAAAATTTAAAAGTTTTAATTTTATATTTGAAATATAAGTATAGTGATAAAAATTTAAAAATTAAATTTATTTATTATTAAATTAAATTTGGTGAATATAAATTTTATTTTTAAAAAATAAATTTAAAGATGGATTAGAAACTGAAGTTTATTATTCCAAAATTGGCGACAACATCATTAATGAAGTCGGTTGCCAAATTCTTTTTATTGCTAAATTCTTTTTATAATTGGTGCAAGTTCAGAATTGATTGCTGTACATGGATGGAGATGGATCAGGTGGCTTCCCCTTAAAATTCTTGGCCCATTGAACAAAGAGGTAAAAATGGAATGACAAAAGGGAGAATAGTTAAAAAGGAAAACTTGATGTATAATAGTCTTTAAAAATAAGTGCGTAAAAGTCATTTGAAAAAAAATAGGGTGGAGAGAGTTTTTGCCTTCCTAGAGATGTTCTCTTTTGGACTGCATGGAAAGCACGGTACCTACAGTATGGAAAGGATGGTACCTATAGTTTGAGGAGCTTGAATAGTTAGAAGTGCCAATTGTATCAATTTGTTCAATCGTTAGTGGGATGAGAAATAAACAAGATTTTTAGGGAGTGGTAATGGGAAAAATAAGTATGCAATAATAACACTTTTGAAATAGTAATGCAGGAAACTGTTGCATGATCTCAAAGTACTTAATAGCTTACCTTGTAAGAATGATAAATGTACATATAGATCAATAAAAGAAAAGGGTGACTATTTAAGCTGCTTTGGGTTTGTGGGAAAGATTAAAGAAGATACTCTAGTAACCACTAGATGTTGCAAGTAAGAGTAGCTAATGCTACAAAATGTGGAGAGAAATAAACTATAGGTATTGATTTTTTTATAGTGTAATAAAGATTAATGAACAACACTTGTGAAAAAAGCATTTTGGTATGATATAACATTAGTTTCTTTGCGAGATCATCATATGCAAAAAGGAAATATGATAGTGGCAGTTCCACAATTAGAATATGAATTATTAGTGAGATGAGGGTTAAAATTCTATCACCATTATCGATAAACTCATCATTTGGTTTGAGTTTCAGATGATTAACCAAGAGTTGAAAAAAAAAATGTCTAGATGGTCATATGCGTTCTGATTTTAGCTAGCTGTATGAGTTTTGGTTGAATATAATGAAACTTATGATGTAGATATATGATGTGAAGTAGTAACTGAGCATATTCAAGTAACCTGGTTTAAACTTTGATTGTAATTTTGAAGGGATTAAACTATGATTAAGCCAAGGTTTAGGAGATGTTTCGTGGGTGCTTTAATAGAAATTAAGTAGATGCTTGTTATGGTATGACTTAAATGTAATAAACAAGTGAAGTTATGACATATATATATATATATATATATATATATATATATATATATATATATATATATATCTATATATATATATCTATATATAGAGATAG
>CATIWR010505318.1:0-26131 GCA_949677035.1 Omphalea diandra | reverse complement strand
TATATATATATATATATATATATATATATTTAAGGTGGAATATACTTTCCATAAAAAGAAAAAATTCTGATGCTAATGACACAAGATGTGAGGAGACCATCTTATATATGCGATTTGCCATTGTGAATTGAAGACAAATCCTATCTTAATTTATGCATGGGTTGATTAATGAGCTGAGAGAATGATTTAAGATTTAGGAGGTATAAAATTGCTTCACAGGTATTTCAGCATTGCAATTAGTTAATTATTTCCAAAGTTTACTTCTACATTATAAGATTTTATATTTACTACTATGACATATTTGATTACACTAAAAAATAGAATAAAATCTTATTTTAAAATGGTGCTTTAGAATTTCAATATTTTTATTTGATATGTTTAAATACATAAGGAAATATAATTTAAATATTAATAAAATTTTTATAATTACTTATACATGCTATAATTTATATTTTATAAGCAAATGAATCAATTTAGGTAGTAAAATTTTTAAAATAATAAAATATTTTAATTTTTAATCATATTCTTAAATTATTGAAATAAAATAAGATATCAAATATGAAAATAAAATGAGAATCCTATTTTTATTTTATTATTATTTTTGTATACCAAACATGCTCCTATACTATTGCTTCTAAATTGAGACCATAATTCGTTTTTGAAATAGGTTCATGTACTTCCTTCTGGAGATGAAATGCATTTTCAATTCGACTACCAATAAAAAAAAAAAAAAAGAAGCATTTTCCAACTGATCTTCTTCTTCTTCTTAAGCATACAAGCGTCTTTCTTTTTCTTGTTATAATTTGTTCTTATTTCATATACCTCTTCTTTTTTTTAGTTATTAGTTGTTTTTTAGATTTGTTAAATATATAATTTTGTTACTTTTTTTATTGAAAATTTTAGTTTTCATCCTCAAATCTACTATTGTTGGTGAATTTTAAGATTTTTTATTCCATTTTATAATGTTTTTTTATTCATAATGTGTTTATACTTCTATTTTCAAAGTTTTATTATGGTGTGGTTCTTTTTCATGTTATAGTTTGTTGTTATTTCAAATACCTCTTATTTTTTTTAGTTATTTTTTATTTTTCCTTTATTTCACTTTAATAAGTTTTCTAATATTTTTTAAATTAGTTATTTTTTAGATTTGTTGAACATATAATTTTGTTACTTTTTTATTGAAAATTTTAGTTTTTATTCTCAAATCTACTATTATTGGTGGATTTTTAAGATTTTTATTCCATTTTATAATGTATGTTTATTCATAATGTGTTTATACTTCTATTTTAAAAGCTTTATTATTGTGTGATTTTTAGATTTATAATTGCAAGATAGTTCAAGAAATGAAAACCTTAATTTTTACAAGAGATTTATGGTTGAAGATTATCAAGTTAGACTTGAAGAAAAATAATATGCATCAAATAATAGTAAAAAATTATCTCTAAGTGGAGCACGTATACCATTTATTAGCCAAATTTAAAGTTCCATCAATTTGAATTAACTTCTTAAAGTAGATTTCTGTTGTCTATCTCTTTTGTATGTAAAATTTTACATTATAAGATTTTGTATCCCTATCTTATTATACATTTTCAATTTATAAAATCATTTTATTTTTTCTGAAAAAATAATTTTTTATCTTGTTTTCTATAATTTTTCAAAGATAAAGAACATTTTTAAAGATATACTTCTTCTATATCCAAATTTTTAAGTGAAATCGCTATCAGGGATGGGTAGTTTTCAAAATCCTAATTACCAATCTTTTGTTTTTCTCCTACTCGCATTCAAGTTTTTTAACCAAACAACTTTTAAATTGCTAAAAATTGATCTCTTTACTTTAGTTTTCTTACATTTTATCCTCTATTTTTTTTTTGAATAAAATCTAAGTTTACTCATTTTAAAGTTTATTTAGGTTTGTTCCTTTAAAATTAGAGATTTTTTATTGTTTTTATTTTATTTTTCAATTAAATGATCTCAAGTCTGATTAAATTTATATTTATAGATATTAGATCTATTGTTTTTGTATCTTTATGGGTACATATTTAATTTTTTTATACTTAATTTTATTTTCAATATCTTTATTGAGAATTATATGTTCTTTCTTTATTAAAGTTAATTCTCTTTTAATGAAAATTTTAGTTTTGTTGAGTTTTTGAAATTTTCAGGTTCATTTTTTTTTTTTAATAGTGACTTTAACTTATCAATGATATTCAAGTTGTCAAGTTCATTCAAAAATCATAAGAGTTGATTTGTGGTTCTTGTTATCACTAAGCCAAGTGCGTTTTCTATATTTTTCGATCATTTCTATTTAAGAATATTATAGATATATTTTACTTTTTATTGTATTTTCATACTTTTTGACGTGTCATTATTATTATATTTATAATTCAAGTTATATAATCTATTACTTTTGTAAATGAATTTATATTTTTCTTAAAAAAAGAAAGAGAAGTCGTAGTCTTTTTCAGTAAAAATATTTGAAGGAAATGAACCTATTAAATTTGAATAAGTAATCAAATAATTATAAAATTGACATTTAAGTATTAAATAATTAATAATATTTTGAAAATTAAACCATTTTAATTGGTTATGCCGATTAAATTGAGAATTAAATTAATAATTAATTCGGTTTGCTACAAATCAAATTTTAATATTATTTTTTATTTTAAATTATGATAAATATATTTATATATTTTAAAATACTTTTCTAATTTTTTAAAGCTATTTTAATAAATTTTAAAATTTTACTTATTATTAAATTAATTAAATCTAATTAATTAGATCAATCGAATCAGTTAAACTAAAAATCAATCATTACTCTCATTTAAAAACATCGATAATTAGTTGGACAATAACTATAAAATCTTCAATTTACGAGATCAATTACTCCACCACTATATTAACAGGGCAATATTGTTTTTTGTTTCTTGTGAATGATATCAGAAACACTCCATAGTGATCTTGACATGGTAGCACAAAATTATTTTTTTAATTGAAAATAAATCATTTACTTTAATAGTCTAAAATCTGCACAACATTTATCCTTTTAAATATTTTTAATTTAATGTGAAAAGTGAAAATTGTGTAAATTCAACAATCGTTAATGAAATATAAAAATTTACAATGCACAATGTGTATTGATATCAAATTCATCTCACTATCGACATAAAATCCAATTTGAAGAGCAGACGCAGCCATGCTCTGTTTGGTAGAACAAAAAGAAGGATGTTTGGGCGAAGAAGACGACTTAAATACGGTAAATCCAAAGCTGAACACGCGAGAAGGGACCAAACGACCAATTGGAAGTTTCCACATTTCCAATCCTTAGCAAATGACAGCAACCCATGTGGCAGGGGCAAACACCGGTTGGCGCACCAATCCTTAAATCGCCTCTCGCAAGATCTTCGTTCTCTCTCTTCTTTGTCATTTGCACATCTCTTCCCATAAAACCAGATTTCAATCAGCACAAAACAATTATATTTCCTTTGTTTTTTTGGGGTCAATCTTTGATTCTTAACACTTTCTTGATTTCATTTTCTAATCCAGCGAAACCACAGCCATCCGTCTTCTTGTTCTTGTGTATATAACAATGTCATCTTCTATCCTTCCTTTGACTATAAAACCTTCTTTTTTTGACCCATCCCCGGCGATACCTTCACCACCTTCCACCACCACCACCACAATGTTACTTAAACAAGAGATTCTTGACGACCCATCAACCAGCCTTTTGATTTCTTCTTCATTTGATAAAGAAACGACCACCACCATTTCTAATGATAACAAAAAGCCACTTTTGTCCAGGACTTGTAGTTTTGCAGGTACAATCACCACAGCTACTGCTTCACCTGACTCTCCTTATCATCATCATCATCATCAACAGAGACGACGTCGTATCGCTAGTGATAGTTCCCTCCCTTCCCTTTCTGATGCAGGTTGTAGTCGACGCCGATCCTTTAGCCGTGATGTGGGTCATGCTGCTGCTGAAACGTTTCTTCTTACTAGATTGACTCTCAAGCTGTTAAGATATCTCGGGTACATAAAAAGATAGTTGCATGGCTTGGTTGATTGATTGATTTTTAACGCACTCTTCTTGCAATTAATCTTAATTTTAGTTTTAATCCATATAACTATGGGATTAATTTCGTTTTTCACTTTTTTTTTTGGCTAAAAAGTGATTTGTTTATTTTTTTGGTTCAGAAATATTATTTAATGTTTTTGCTGTTAGTTGCTGCTTCATGATCATATATTTTTTCACCAGGGTAGGCTACAAATGGATCATGAGATTCCTTGCCCTTGGTTGTTACTCTATGATGCTTCTGCCAGGTTTTATTCATGGTCTGTGACATGAAGTGATACTTTTAAAAGATTCTTTGAGTCTTTCACAATAACTTTTGTGCGACATTATAGTCCTTATACCTTATATACTTTGGTGAAGCATATTTAGTCAGCTAGTCTTTTGCAGTTGGATACTACTATTTCTTCTCCAGTCAGGTTCTTAGAAGTATAGTTTATGGTGATCAACCAAGAAATAGGTAGGCTGATCTGGATTTTGCTTATTTCTTCTGCGTCTCAACACAATAAGATTTGTGGACCCTATGTTAATATATGTGTTTGCAGTATGACGCGGTGTAACCAGGTAAGCTTTTTCCTTGCAGGCTTGATCTGCATTTACCAAAAAATATTGATAGGCCAAAGCCAGTTGTTGCATTTATAACTGGTGGAGCTTGGATTATTGGGTGAGCACTTTTTTGTTCCCTGCTGGCATTATTTGTTTGGAAGATGCTTGAGCTAATGTTCTCAACGTTATTCAATTTTAGAAGTGATTGTTCTTAAGCAACAGATAGTAGCATCTGTTCAGTTGCATGACTAGCAGGTATATGGTCAGATGGGTTTCAGTCTTGATCAATGTAAAGTTAAAAGTAAAATTTTAAGATAGTTTTTCTTATTCATATTAGCATTTAATTGGCTACTGAGCATTTATTGCTTTTTCTTGTGAGATTTTATATTTTGTGTAATCAAGTGTTATTTGCTTGCTTTATGTTTATCTGTTTATGTATCTTTGACATATTTTGAGGAACCGTTTTTATGTTGATTCAGTTATAAAGCTTGGGGTTCTCTTTTAGGTAAGCAATTAGCAGAAAGAGATATTATTGTGGCTTGCATCGATTACAGGTGATTCGCTTTACTTGATGCTATATTTTGAAGGCAAAGCTCTGTTCTGTATAATCTCTATGATTAATATATTCCATTTTGTCCATAACTATAGTGTCCTGGATAGATGTGTACTTGATTTGATCATTGCAGTCACGTTATACTCTTTTTTCTTTGCATCTATGCTTGTTTGTCAAATTCTTGATTACATTACCAACAATAAAGGAAAATATTATCTCTTTTGTCCTTTGTTTGTATCTTCATGTGGCAAAATCATCTAGTACATATAATGTACCTTGATATGGAGGCATTGCTTGTATAATTTCAGTTTTTAAGAAAATAAGTTAATGAACTTGTGGTATTTCTGTTATTCCTTCTCTGATTGAGCTACTTAATATTTTTTTTATCACGTTTTCTTCTGCAACTTGTTCATCGTCTGGTTATCTATTTTCATTGCTTTGTGACAATTTTGGGTAATGATAGATGTCACATTTATATTCTGGATTTTTATGTTAACTTATTTGTTCTATGGTCTCTTTATGTTACGATATACTGACTGTTGCTTAAGTCACTTATGTATGACTTCCTTGGTTTGCGACATAGTGTATTCTAGTGATTGTCACATGATCACCTCTAACCCTGGAGTCCAAATTGACTTGTGCATGCAGAAACTTCCCTCAGGGAACCATAAGTGACATGGTGAAGGATGCTTCTTTAGGCATCTCATTTGTGTGCAACAACATTGCTCGATATGGAGGTGATCCCAATAGGTAAATGAATTTTGTTGCTTTCATTTTTTTTAAAATATCAAAGTTCTTGCATGTGGGTTTAATTTTCTTGCTAAATGCTGATAATGCTGTTATGTTTGTGTTTTCTTTTTCTAGGGTTTATTTAATGGGTCAGTCAGCTGGCGCACATATTGCTGCTTGTGCTCTTGTTGAGCAGGCAATCAAGGAGGCCAACGAAGGAGAAAACATTACTTGTAGTGTTTCAAAGATTCAGGCTTATGTTGGCTTGTCTGGAGGGTTAGTTTTAAATGCTCTACTTATGACTATTCATACTTAACTTACCATAAACATTACTTAGATTTTTGTTCACTTGGAATAATAACTTCATTGCATATATTATGGTTTTTCTATAACATTTGCAAACAGGTACAATTTGTTTAACCTAGTAGATTACTTTCACAGTCGTGGCTTGTATCGTTCCATCTTTCTGAGGTACACGCTTCATTTTTTGTTAAGCTGGAGGTGTGCTTTTGTTTTGTTTAGCTAATGCCTTATTCTCTGTTTCTTATTTTGATGATGGCTCCTATTTTTCATGCAGCATAATGGAAGGAGAGGAATCTTTACGAAAATTCTCTCCTGAAGTAATTGTACAGGACCCCAACTTGAAAAATGCAGTTTCTCTGCTACCTCCCATTATTCTTTTTCATGGTACTGCTGATTATTCCATTCCAGTGGAAGCCAGGTCATTTCTCCTATTATGTTTTTTATATATTCGCTATTCTTTGCTAAATTTAAATAATTCATTTATCTGATAAAAATATTGCGTGAGCTGTTCTGTTACCTTTGATGAATCATAATTGAATTTACCATTTTTCTTTTAGGTGTAGGAAACTGTCAATTTCTTACTATTGAAGATAAATTGCAAACCTTGATTTTCATTATTTTTTCAGTCACCACCATCCACTCAATCTCTGCCCTACAAGCTCAATAGAATTTAAGAGTCAAATTCAAATAAAATTTCATTAACAACCATCTTTAAACACTGTCATGCTTCCCTTGCATTAGTAAACATCCATTAGAATGAAGAAATCTATAAATTATCCTAAATTAGCATCCAAAAATAAAAAAGACAAACTCTAAAATTCATTTTCAGTTGCATATGTATCAGCAACAAACAAATCAAAACATACAAAACAAATATTAAAAAATGAATTAAGATAGACGATTGAGAGCCCTCAAAAAAGCACAATCTGTTGCTGCAGCTTCAGCAACTCTAATTGATCATCCGAAAGTCATGAGTGAGAACAGTTTACAATGGATGTCGAAGAATTAAGCCAATACACTTAAAAATCGAGACAAACAACAGGCTAGGGACGATGGCAATGGGAGGAAGCTGACCCATTTTTGGAGGAGCGTTCCTGTTTTTCAATTGTCACCCCTGGAGATTTCTTTCAAGCAAAGAAATATATCTGCTTTTCTTAGGTATAAGACGTGCAAAAAAGAGCGAATTCACTTGCCGTTTTCATCTCCTGATCCATCGCTATCCTGACATCACACACATCGGCGATGGCCGCCATGAGCTACCGGAGTCTCAAAATGGCCACCGCCTCTCCTCACCTTGCCCCTTCCTCTTCCTTCATTGGTAAATCGGTTCTGCAGTCCATGATGAGTATGACTCATCATCTTTAAGAGCAGTGATGTTGTCATTTTTGGCTTTGCAGTTTGTTGAAGTAGGCTTGTGTTTCTTGATTTTGCAGGGCCAAAAGCATCTTCCATGGAGTCATCAAAAATTTTGAGGCTTAATTTGGGTTCTTAAAATTGAGAAATGGTGAAATAAGAAAAGAGGTGTTGAGAAAGAGAGAAAAAGTCACAAAGAAGAGGATAACTATGGAATTTTAAATTTTTTAATAAGAAAAGAGCTATCCCTTGGCAGAAGGATGAAGCTGTTTAACAGAATCAAATTAGAAGGATATTTTAATATAATATATGCAAGTGGAGAATGAAATAATATAATATGGTAAAACTCAGGGAGGGTCGTAGTGTTTAACCTAATCAATGTCCTTTTTTCACTCCTGCTTCTGGGAGTTTTACTAACTGTTTCTGTTCTAAATTTTATATTGCTGTGTATAACAAGCCAATTTTAGCTATATATTGGCTGCAAACAGTTGGTTAAACAGCATCTTCTTTAGGAGATATCAGTGTTGGGTAGAGAGAGCATAAATCATGCTGTGGGCAGTTGAGGATGCTGAGATTGGTCAGACAAATAGCACTTTAGTGCTGGATTGCCATAAATTTCTCATGCCTTGTTGGGCTTGTTATCTGTCATAGGTTATCCATAACATGTTATGGTTTGACCATTTCTTTCCATATTTGAAATTTGTAAAAGAAACAAATGAATCAGTGTGGTAATCAGACTAATATACTAATTAATTTTTAGGGTTTCATACAACAGTAGTTATGGTGATACCAGTTTAAGTTAGATTTTATAGGAAACAAATGGCTGCTCTCTTTAAGTGATAGAACATAAGTTTGAAGGTTCAAGACAAGAAACACATCAGCAGCTGAAGATCATTGTGGAAAATTGTGAATAGTGGAATCTTGAGGCAGTTTATAATGAAATGAATCTTGGTGCAGGATTTGTAGTTTGCTGAACACAAATTATTTTTATGTTACCCAATGGCTAATAAATAATATAGTATTCTCATTACCTCCTATCGTGTGGCATGTGCAATTTGAACATGATCCCATTCTAGACTCTATGGTGAGTACTGACTGGCCAGCCTGCACCAGCAGCATTTTTTATTCTTAGACCTGTCAAATGGAAACTGTAGCTCTGTTCACATAGGTGGAATGAATCATATTTAGCAGACCACAACCGAGTGCTGGCAAATGTACCATTTAATAAGTTCTGTAAGTAAGTTGGCCTATGTTTTGCAATTTGGAATTTCTGCAATGATCTATAAATGTTCTAGACTTGTAGCATTCTGCCTCAGCTAAACATGCTTAATCGCCACAAAAAACTAGATACATGTAGGTGAAAATATGTGTGTTCTTAATGGCTAATGCAAACTTTTATTGGCATGTCCATTTGCACAGTCAAAGTTTTGCTGAAACTCTTCAAGGACTTGGAGTTAGAGCTGAGTCAATTTTATATGAAGGGAAGACTCATACAGATGTGTTTCTTCAGGTAAGGGAATCCTCCAATGTTTTTATTCTACTTTGCTTGTCCAATTCTGTTTCTATGGAAGCCTTTGACTTCATAGGCACCTTCACTCGACTTAAATATATCCTAAGAAAGAATAGGTTTTGATTTGTTATTCCTTTCTTCTCATCAAAATCTATTTTTATTTTTTTTAAATCAAATTACCATTGGAAATGTATAATGTATTGCTTTTTCTTGCAGAGCAGGATTAGTTTCTTTAAATGTTTACTCGCGCTTTAATTTTGTATTAATGTGTGGATGATATATGGCATTCAGGATCCAATGAGAGGTGGCAAAGATCAGATGTTTGAAGATTTAGTTTCCATCATTCATGCCAGTGATCTGGAAGCACAGGCCGAAGATGCAATAGCTCCTATAAGGAGACGCCTTGTACCTGAATTCATGATACAGATAGCTCGGAGAGTCAGCCCTTTCTAACAATTCATGAACACACAACTAATACTAACCACAAAACCTTTTGTAGCTTCTTGTTTATTCTTTCTAATGAATCATGTACATATCACTAGTGGAAATTTAGTTTTTTCTTCTCTATTGCATGTGATCTTTACACCTTTTATTTTTCTTCGCTTTCTCCTTTTTATTTGTTGTCTGAGTAGACTGTTACCACTCAAAGTACAGAAGAATACTAACAATGCATGAATATTTGTGATGTGTATAGCAATGATCTGATTGTTATCTTTATTGTTTTTGGAGTTCTTGGTTGTGAACAAGGTTCTGGTTAGAGAGTATAAATATGGAGCACCGAATGTCTAATACTTCAATTTATGAACATTTCCAAGTTAAATTTATATATTCTTTCTATTTAGCCATTTCTCATTTGCAAATGTTTCAAGTATTTGGATTTATTTGTAGAATGGCTAAACTCTTTGTTTGCAAATACCAAACTGACCGGAAAAAAAAACCTATCAAGTGTTGGCTTTTACAGTTTGAAAAGCAGTGCTTAATCCACTCGCCAAATCAACCTATTCACTGGCATACTCAGCCAGTGCAACATTAATTTCTCTTTTTGCACACTTACTCATTTTATGCCATATAGGCAAAAGGCATGAGTGTTGTATGTCAAAATTTTCAATTCACACTTGTATTTTTTCTTTGACACTTATGTTTGCTACTGTATGCCCTTACACGTGTTACTCGATACTATTGGTACTATTTTCCCCAAATCTGCACAGGTATTGTGCCACACATTTTTATGAACAGACGACAAACACATTTTTATGAACATGCGGCAAAAATTTAGAGGTTGATCGTTGAGAAAACAATACTGAAGGTTTGTGAGGGGATCATATAAGCATCCATTTTGAGAGAGGATGGGAGAAATCAAAAAGCTTGATGATGGGATGCCTTGAAAGTAGCTAATGGATATTCCTAGGGAGCATTGGAGTGAGCATGCATTTAAGGCAGCAACTAAGAGTGAAAACACCACCGATAATATGACAAAATCATTTAATAATTGGTGAACAAGATCATAAGTTTACCTATAGTCAACATGTTGGATGCTACAAGGCTAAAGTGTATGGGGAGGTTGCGAAAAGATATGCTAAAGAGTGTTCTTGATAGGGTAGAGTGAATACAAGGAAAGCACTTAATGCTATATTCAGAAAGAGTAGGGTTTATACAATTTTTCATTGTAGAAATGAAAAATTTGAAGTTAAGGAAAGAAGGTCAAATTTACTATTACGTTGGCAGATAAAATTTGTAGCTGTCAGTGGTGGTAAATAAGTAGGTTGTCCTGTAAGCATGCAGTAGCCTGTATTGGACATAACAGACAAATATTGATGATTATTGTGATGATTTTAATGTAGTTGTAACATATCTCAAGGCAAAAAATGGTGTGATTCATCCAATGCATGAAGTTGACCTTGAACCGGATAATGAAAGCCAAGTCATTTTTATAATCAGAGAAAAAGAAAAAAAAGGCAGACAAAAGATAATAGGACAAGGCAAGGAGGAGAGAGGCCACCACAGGGATAAAGACTAAGAGCAATACTGTGACTTATAAGAAATGTGACAGGCAAGGACATAATAAGAGAACACAGACACTAGTAATCATGTGAGTTATATGGTTATATTCTTAGTAGCATTAATGATTTTGATGCCTTTATTTAACAATGGTAAAATTACAAGTTTTATTTTTGTTGTTGAGTGCAAAATAGCAATCAAAGTGGAGTTATGACTCCAAGTGGAGGTCAAAGAAGATAAGCAAGGCTACAGCCTCAGTTAATCAATCTCAAGGGGGAAGCTAGTAGCAGCTAACTGGGGACATCTTGAAGATGATAGTTTGCAAATAGAGATTTAACTTTTTTTTTTTTTTGCGTCAATTTTTAGCACTATTTATATATCTAGGTGTTTTTGTTGCAATGTCAATGTGAAATGCCAATATTGGCATTCTTCATTTCTGTTAATAGCATTAGAATATTTTCTAGGTCAATATACTTGTATATTGTAGTGTATAGGGATAAACAACATTGTAATGTTTAAGTGCATTGACAGTAAATTCTCTAAATATATGAATACTATAATTTGTTACATTTTGTTTACCAATCAATGTTGATTGATATAATTGGTTTGAACTTATATTGTTTTTGTGCTAGAATTTTCAGAATTAGATTGAACACTAAACAAAGAGTCAACATATGAAAACATTTTTGTCTAAAATTATTATACTCCTTCATCCTTATGTTTCAAGACTATTATACTCCTTTGTCCTTATATTTCAAGACTATTATTATACTACATAGTTCTTACATTTTAAAACTAAGAATTGCTTTGTCCCTTGTAATATAAAACCTTTCCACCACAAACTCCTTCCATTATATGAAAGCCAATATCATCCTAAAGATAACATACCTACCATTGTCTTACATTGAACTAGCAAAATTAATTACAGTACGTGTCCATGCTTAATACCATCATAGCTAATATTTCTACCTCTACAAACCTATTACATTCACATTCCTAATTGTGTTCCACTCTAAGCTTAAACCATTAATACTAACGCCAGTAAGAAAATAACAAAAATCACTAGTATAAACGTTAATGCAACTAAAACATAAGCTTTCAAGTAGCTCAGCCCATCCTTAACAAGCTGCATTTTTAACAACATTATGAGATTCTCTTTCATCAATCATAGAATTTCATATTTCATCACTTGCAAATCAATCGTAAAATCTGTTCGTCTGTGTCTAATAGGTCTGTTGTCAATACTTTGTATTGCTGCAAAGCTAAAAGTCTCAACTGGCATGCACCATCCTAACCACAATTCACAAAGTCCATTGACACAAGAGTAACACAACTTATTTGAATTTCCATTGACTCAGATATTTTGATGGCATACCTCTTCTCATATGTACACAATCTATTATGATACCTTCTTTCATATCCATTTTCAACTGCAGTTGTGCTTCCTGCAAACACTGTGCCTTCGTAAAAATGCAAAAGGTACAAATTCACTTAGACAGCTCCCTATTCCAAATTGCACAACTCCTTCCATAAAAAATCTCAATTTTTTTCATTAAGTCAACATCCTAAATATGCTATGCTTTCCTCTTTTTGTTTTTTTTAATTATTTCCCGCTAAACTCTCTCATAAGAGGTATTTTTGTCATTAAAATAAATATTAAGTTCATTTTTTTTTATCAAATTCTCTTTGACTAATGGTAAAATAATATTTTTAATGACGAAAGGATTATTTTTAGTGTATGGATAAAATGTCTTAGTATAATATTAAAAATGGATGAATGACTTAGTTAAAAAAATAAAATATTAGAGTGCCATAATTAACCCTATTATTTTAAAAAATTTATAAAGTTATATTATGACCAATTTTTTTGTAATAATTTGATACTTCTAAAATTTAAAAGTTGTATTATAAAATTATATTAAATCTAACTAAAAATAAAATAAAGATAATTATTATATTATTATTGATGGTAATTTTAAAAAAGAAGAAAAATAAAAAATAAAATTGGATCAATCAAGTCTAGATCGCTAAACTTTAACTGAGTCGGTACAAATTTGATTGGATTTAATTTATTTCGATTCTGTTGGTCAACTCGGACATCTCATAGGTTTGATTCTCGAGTTTCTTAATTCAACCGACCGACCGATCCGAAGTTGACGAGATTTGTGTCTAACATTTTTTTTCCTTCTTTTTTTTTTTTTTTGGGTAGTATAAAGATCTTTATAACAGCCATTCATTTAAGGCATTGGGATCCCTGCACCGTTCGCTATCAGTATCTTAACCATTGATTGGTGAACCACATTTCTACAATAATAATGTGATTGTATTTAATGGCGCGCTTAGTTTTTTTTTTTTAAATAAATTTAGTACATAATTTTTATATTTAATATATATTTTTATATTTTGTAGATCAAATTTTATATTTATTTCATTAAATTTTTATATTTACAATTTTAACTCTGAACATCTAAACATTGTCCTTATAATAATAATAATAATAATACCAAAAATGTGTTTGAGTTTAATTTTTAAATATATTATTATAATAATAATAATTTATTTTTATAATAATTTATTTATTTTTATATTTATATGATCAAATTTTGTAAATCAATATTATAGAAGGAGTGTTTGGTATAAGTGATAGATATAATTGATAGAAATTTCTCAATATAGTGGCTCATATTAGATACAATTTAAATTAGTTGTGATTTTTATTAGTTTCTGTTTAAAACTTTCTTTTATGAATTTATATAGTAATTAGTAAAATAAAGTCAAAATTATCCTCAAATTTAGCAATAACAACCAAAAAATTCAAAATTTATCCTTCCTATTATGATTCTTAAAATTTTATTATTCAATTATCAATTATATATGATAATGTTTTAATTATTTATATAAAATTAATTTATTTTACATTATTATATATAAGTTTTGTAAAAAAATTATATGTAGAATCTTTTAATTACTAAAAATATATAAAAAAAAATAATCACTACGATTTCATAAATACCTATTAATAATTATAACATTCTAAATTTTAAAATTATATTTTATCAACATATGTGAAAAATATATTATTTTACTATATATTATTTTTATTTTATTGATTTAATTTAATATATAAAATATTAATATTATACCCTTATTGATCATTTTATGAATTAATAACAACACTGAAACGAATTTTATCAAACATTTAATATCAAACCACTATCAACTATTAACTATATTTATCAATTATCCCAAATATACTCTTAACTGCATCATATTTTTCTCTAAGTTTCCTCTCCAAACTAGACAACCCTATGATTCTTATCTTATTTATCAATGTTTTTAAAAATAAATCAATTGAATTAGTAAAATTAGAAATTAGTTAGTAGTTCAATTTGATTAAGAATAAAAAATCAATTAAATAAAAATTTAGTAAAACGAGAAAAAAATAATCAAAATTAGAAATCAATTCAACCTCAAAAGTACATCATTTTATGAAAAAATTAAAAATTTTAAAATTATATTATTTTACTTAAAATTTAAATGATAAACATATTTTTCATTACTTCATTATATTATAAAAATAGTTTTCATTACTTCATTATATTATATTATTTTTTAATTTTTAAACTTTTTAAGTATTATTATTATATTTATATAGAAAGTAAGGTATTAAATCAAATCGTAACTAAATTAACCGAATCAAAATTGATCAACTAAACAATTCATTTGTGCATCCAATTTTAAAAATGTTGTTATTTGTCAAACAAATCTCACTACGATTCTTGAATGCTTCCGCGTGGGCCACAATTATAGACAACTTGTAGTAATTGTCAAAATTTGTTGTGGAAATAAATAAACACCAATTCTTAAAACCAAATCCATGGAAAATTATTCTAAGAAAAAAATATCCATGGAAAAATGTGGCTTTACGTACTTAATATGATATGACGTTTATCTACGATCTTGCCTTATAATTGACAGCCCATAGCAGACGATGGCACTCTGTGCCCATCTCTGGATAATATGGCTAAGAGTAGTAGTAAGAAGGTTTTCATTGCCCTTCTTATTATGATCCTCGCCATACTGGCTCTGGTGAAGCCAACAATATCCGCTCGTCGACTTCAACAATATGACAGTGGTACGTATTATCATATTCATATATGTCTGATCTGTTATTAACTATATCGGAAAAACTCACTATGCATCATTTCTTTCTTTTTTTCTTTTGGGTCGAAAAAGAAAAGAACTATTCATCATTTCTATTACTTTGTGTGGTTTGATTTGATGCCTAATACAAATATGTGAACTTTTGGCCATTGGGTTGGGACTTTAGTTTCCTATCACTTTTTGTTTTTTATATTGTTCATAAATAGAAAATTAGATTTTAAAAAACAAATTTTATTTTTTTATTTTAAAATATTTCTTAATAAATATAAAAACACCAGAAAAATGGTGTTTTTAAAATATTTTTTAATATTTAGAATAAAAAATAAAAAATTGTGACGATGTCAAACACTCTCTTATCATTTTTAATAGTATATTTTTCACCATAATTATACATACATTAGAAGGGAAATATAATTAGAAATGTAAGTAACGAGTCAAGAGGGACATGCTGCAGGGCAACGACATTTACTCGCCGATAAAAGCAAACTTTAGCAACCGTAAGCTGTAGTGAGCATCATCAAAGCTGGTAACAGCTATAAAAAATATATAAATCAGTCTAGATGTATAGTAATTGCCAATCCTATATTGTGCAATATGATTATAATAATAAATTTAAGTAAATTTAATATTTATTTTATCAAATAATTAATTAATTAAAAATTTTAATATTTATTTTATCAAATAATTAATTAATTAAAAAATTTAATATTTATTTTATCAAATAATTAATTAATTAAAAATAATATAAAATAATAATCAAAATTCATTATTACTTATAATATATATTTTTATTTTTATATAAATTTCCTTTCAAGTGAATAAAATAATAAAGATAAAGAATTATAACTAAATAATATAATAAATTTTAAACAAATATAATTATTCAATAGAAATTAAAAAACAAACATAGTTTCATTTTTTTATTGGCTATTTTTTTTCGTTTTAGTTGTTTTAATTTTTTTTTATTATGTAGAAAACTAAATATTTATAATCTTTAAAGTCCAAAGACGACTAACATGAACAACTTCTTATATATTTAAAATTTTCAAAATATTTTTATGTAAAAAACTTTTATATTGTTAAACTTCCTAAATTGTTTTACATGAAAAAATTTCTATATTATTGAATTTTTTATATTATTTTTTCAGTTATTTAAGTACAATTATTAACTTATTTATGACATGACTAAAATAAAAATCATATTATATTTTCAATTGTCAAGAATGTTATGTTGTCAATATAATTATTTGACAGGTGGTAAATACATATAAAAATGAGTCTAACATCAAAATAAATCTAAATATTAATTAATGAAGGTCAAAATATGACTACCAATGATATGATGACATGTGGCATAAAGAGACTCTAGCTAAGGACTAAATTGGGCTCATGAACCCACAAGCATATCACCTCGCAAAATAGTTATAGCTCGCATAGTAAACTACGAGCTAAGCATATGGCACTCAATAAACTCGTGTCAAGAGGGAAACTTTAGTTGCCATGCTTAGCAAACCTTTCTCCAAACAAGCTGCCTAATAATGAGCTGATGTTCGTTCTCTAGAAACTACACAACTACCAATTGGCACTGTATTAACAATGTCCACCATAGTCGTCTCATCTTACATCTCTACCACACATATTTCCTTAAATGACAACTTTTCTCTACCTACCATAATATCAACCTAAGAGAGCTTTAGTGTGATCCACTACATTGGTTAGACTTAAAAAGATCCCAACAAAGCCTAGTGAGCCTAACTAGCCGATCATCTACATAAGCACTCTAGCATACCAAAACAAGCCCTAAGTCCTCAATGTAAAAGCTAAGAGTCAACCCGATAGAAGTAGCTTCTTTTGCATACTCTTATCTCCTTCTTCACATGAAAATTATTTGAAGATCAAGGAACCTAGACTAAAAGCTCCCACTTTATGATCTTAGTTTACTTGAGTGTCGGATATCATCGCCAGTACTAAGGCCGACACTCTACCTCACCATTTCCTTTGTCATAGGTTGCAGAAGCTCTAACTTTCATTCATTTGTGGAGGCCATCTAACTAGTCTCAAATACACCTCTATCAAATTGGCATCATTTATGGAAATGCCAAAAGTTTTCTATAAAGATATATAAATCTATGTATTAATAAAATTCACCACCCACTCATGACTTATATGTTACTAATCATACTTATGCATCAACTTCTAGTGCAGGTACCCATACTCCTAATAACCAATCTCTAGATCCAAGAACACTTATTCCGTTCAAAGGCTCATCCCATTGTCAAATCTAATTATAAATTATTGAAAACCTCAAGCCAAAGACTCTTATATATCTGATAATGAAGTCTCCTTTCATGAAGGAGATCTAAGATGAACATATGTCAGCAAAGTTCAAGATCTCAACTATGGAACCTTATAATGGGACTATAAATCCCAAAGAATCCCTATAATCCTAAAACCCTTATCTCCATGTGGTACCAAAACTTGCCCCAGTTGAGATTCACTCTTTTTCTAACCTGTCAATCAAATTCATTACTAAATTCATAGATAATGTGTCAGCTCCTAGAAAAACCTCACATTTGGAAACCATAACACAAGGGAAATAGGAAATCTTATGAGAGTATATATCTCACTTTTTCATAACAAAGCATTGCAAATACCAAATTTGGATCATCCCAAAGCTATTAAGGCCATGACAAAAGGCAACACTAACGTGAGCATTTTCAACTCACTCACCATGAATCCACTAAAGATTATGAATTAGCTAATGAAAAAGGCACATAAGTGCATTTGCTAAGATGATGAATGATAGAAGAGTCATTTTTCCATTTAGAGGAAAGAGACATAGGATAAAAAAGAGAGCTCAACTCACCATGCTTGGGAGAGGCTCGTGCGAGGCCTTAAGGGCAAATAGATAGCCTTAGAAAAGAGGCCACGAAAAATTATGAAAGTGGAGGAGTTCACCCTTCTAAGTACCACCAAAATCGAGGGGCTCATTGCCATCTAAGATAAAAGTACTTTAGACAATATGCGAAGTGAGATAATACTTAAAAAGGCAGATAAGCAGCTTATAAAATACCAATTTAGATAAATGTAAAGATTCACTGCAAAAATCTGTTTGTTTAACGATGAAATTTTTCGTCACTAAAATAGCTTAGCAACGAAATTGAGTCTGTCGCTAGACTAATCGTTGCTAAACTTTAGCGACGAAAATTTAGTCTCTAGTTAAGGTTAGTAAGGGAATAGCAATGAAATTTTCTATCACTAAATTTTCGTCGTTATTCCCTCACAAGACTTAGAGAAGGAATAACGACAAAATTTTTTCTTGCTAATAATAGTGACAAAAATTTTAGCGACGAAAAATGTTCATCGTGATTCCCTTGCTAACCTTATCTACAGAAATTTTTTCGCTATTCCCTCTCTAATGTGGCAGGTTTTTCAAGGCTTCTCCATCACAATTCCATCAACGTTCGTTAGGTATTCCATCTCTAGAATTTTATTTAATATTTTTTGTATTATTAAATTTTTATTTGCATTTATATTTGAAAATTGTAGTAAAAATTAATATTGAAAGGAATACAATATATAAAAAAATTCATTTATTAAACATGAAAATAAATTATATTATATTTACAACAACATTGTACATAGAAGATACATAAATATATGAAAAAAAAAACTAATTATGTCTGTCTTGATCATCTGGCTCTATAAAATAATCGTCCTTTGGATGCAAAGGTGGTGCTGGTGGAATATGAGAATGCATGTTAGCTAACATAGAAGTTAGTGTCTCCTGCATGCTCTATTGTATGGTCGTGAACCACTAATCAAACTCATGTTGAAACTGAATCTAAAGCTCATCTCAAAGTTTGCCTTGAAGCTCTTCTCGAACCTGCATCTTAAGGCGCGACACCAATTCTGGATCTAGAGTCATATGTGATATGGCTAAATAAGAGTTGACACAAGTAGTAGGACGACTAGAGGTTGCCCTAGAGCCAAGTCCATACACTCTACTCTTCTTGTATCCTTCAAAAACATCCATATACATCTCATCAATGTTGATAGCTTGAGTTTCTATAGAACCCTTTGGTATTTGTGAAGTAGCATTAGTAATATGACAACCTAATAAATATGAATAATGATTATGAATGATAATTTAAATTATTATAATAATAATAATGAAAAATAATGCACTAATTTTTGTTTAATTCATATTAGTGTCCAATGATTTTTTATCAATAAATTGATTGTCGCTCTTCTTAATATGTGTCTTTTTTAAAATCCATAATTTATGGTTGGACATTTCAGTTCTTTCTCTTGAAACAAAATTTTATTATTTTGGTCAAACATTTCATAATTGAATAAAAAAATAAGTAAATAAACTGACCAAATCCATAAAGTGCTCAAGGAATGATCTATGGCAATACATACCAGTACCAACACCAGCAAGCTTTATGCGTCTGTTTCTAAAAGATTGGGCAAAACATGCTTGAAATTCTAGTGTGTCCCATTTATGCTTCCATAAATTTCAAATATCTTTAGAGATACATTCTAGCCTATTACCATGTTTTTAGTAGGATAAAGTATTTGAATATCGCGTAACAGTTATATGCTCCCATGCAATCTTGACCATGGTCTCCATAATGGCATCCCAAGAAAAATATTTTTGCAATATAAAAAAAATATGAGCATATGAATTAAAATTATATTAAGAAAAAAACTAAAATTGTACCTTAAACTCTTCCCAGTAGAAATTTTTGGTCTTTGTTGACATCGTCTTTCAAGTATAGCCTTGAGGGTCCAAACGCTCCTTAAAAATTGAGAAAATGTGATTAGAACATTGATTTCTTGGGATTAAACTGATAAAAATGCACCAATACATAATAGATAACCAAATATATATATATATATATATATATATATATATATATAATGAGATTATTATAATAACATACCTCGTACCAAAGACATGTATCCTAGGTCAATGAGATGAAGGATCAGCTACAAATGTAGTAGAAATATCATAGGCAGGTGACTATACAGGTGCAATGGGTGGTGAAGGAAGTGATGGAGGCAAAGAATATGCAAGTGATGTTGCAACTGGTGCAATGGGTGGAGCCTGAGGTGATGAAGTGGGTTGATCAGACAGTGGTCCATAAGGTGATGAAAAAGACGACCTATCATGTTGGCCACAACTAGTACTTCATGTAGAACTTTGCCCTAATGAGCACTTATTCTATTGCATCCTTTGAAATATATAAATGTGTATGTTTAGAAACTTAGTTACATTCAAGCAATATAATATAAATATTACAAAAGGAGTTGTGATAACACTACCTCTAATCAATATCGATGTTATGTAAATTAACATCATCATCATCATCATCATTATCTAATTCTTCATTTTCTGACGCATTATCCTCATTGTCACTTTTGTCAATGTCAATAAATGAACACGTTGGATCAATCAAGCTTATTTGTTGATCTTGAACCTGGAGGTCGATTTCATGAATATCTATTTCATCATATTGAAAAAGTTCATTGTTGACGGTTAAAACTTCTACCACATATCTAGCTTTTATTTTGAAAACAGCCCACGAATCATTTTTGTCCTACTTTAAGCTAGGATATGTGGCATAATATACTTGAGTTGCTTAAGACATGAGGACAAATGGTTCATATTTATTAAATCTTTTTTTATAGTTCACATCAATAAATTTATATTGCTTGCGAACTATCATACCAACATTTGGTCTAGGATCAAACCACTCATAGTTGAATAAAACAGTTCTCTTATAGGGTAGTGCAGGATACTAACTCTACAACTTCAATTAATTGACGGTAGTAGTCACTCTCATCAGTACTATAATTTATGCCCTTTGTGCAAACTCTACAATTATTAGGTGCTCTATTAGAACCATGTGCTTAGGAGAGAAATTTGTAACTGTTGACATAATATCCATGATATGACTTTATAGTATGTAATGGAACTTTTGCCAAATCCTTGATAAAAATATTGGTAACACTATTTGATTGATTATGTGCCTACAATTTATATTAATTAAGCAACTAATTATTAAATTGTGTTACACATACTTGCAAATGACAAGTTTATCATGCATTTTATATACTCACATATTGATTGAACCAAACCACAAAATCATTCTCTATATATGCATCAATCTGATTGTCAGCAATTGTTGGGTAACTTTATTGTAACCCTTACATGTAAATCCTTCACATCATATATAAAACTCAACAGACATTAGTATATACAAATGCAATTCCATATTATCATTGTTAAATATAAATAGAGATGGATTCTTACTTAATAAAAGGTGTTACTTCCTTATAATCAAGTAAAATGTACATGTGCACAACATGATATTTTTTGACAATCAACATTCTTGTTTTGAACCCCTTTAATGGGTGACCTGCAGGTTTGAAAATACTAAGCATCCCATCATATTCATCATAATCCCCTCTACATTCATCATTATTTTGGGGAACTTTTCGATGTCGTGTATTAATGTGGGGCTCAAAGTAGTACGCATAGAAAGCTGAAACTTCTTTAACCAAATGTGTATTGCATATTGGACCTTCAACCTGAGCTTTATTTTGCAATTTATTTTTTTAACTTTTAAAGGTACCTTTCGAATGGATACATCCATTGATATTGAATTGTACCTATAATTTTAGCTTCATATAGAAGATGAATTGAGAGATATTCCATACAATTTAAAAAGCTTGAGGGAAATATACGTTCCAGCTTACACAAAACAATAGGAATCTCTTGCTCCAGTCACCTCATATCATCCACACACATAATAGTTGAAGTTAAATCTTTAAAGAAAAGGCTTAACTCTGTTAAGGCTTGCCAAAAATGTGCAGGAAGCAGTTTTTAAAATGCACTTGGTATCAATTGTTGCATGAACACATGATAATCGTGATTTTTCAACCCAAACAACTTATGTTTTTGTATATCCATACATTTACCTATATTTGAGCCATATCCATATGAAAATCAGAATCTTTTAACCTATCATTTTTTCCCTTTTATCAAAAGTGTGACAAACTTTAGGATATTTTTCAGTTATAAGATCACATCTAATTATACTCTTTGACAAAATTGTTTTAAGTCTTCCTTTAATTTGACATTATCTTTAGTTTTTCCTTCCATATTCATCACTGTATTAAACACATTCTCAAAAACATTCTTCTTAATGTGCATCACATCTAAATTATGCCTAATCAGGTTGGTTTTTGAATTTGGCATATCCCAAAATATGCTTCATTTCCTCTAGCCAATTACTTTTGAAATTAGCCCATTTGTTGCACAACCATCCATATCAGTGACCTTCTGTAATCCTCATTCCTCAATCTCCAATAATATCTCATATCCTGACAGGATTGGGGGTGTAATGGTAGTCACGATTCTATTTTTAGAAAGGATGTTTTGCTCTCTAAAATGGATGGCTATCAGGTAAAATTTTGCATTGGCTATCAAACCACATTGTCTTACCCCCTCGCGACAGAGTAAAAGCATCTGAGTTGTCCATGCAATAAGGACATGCTAACTTCCTTATTGTACTCCACCCTAACAACATAGAATATGCAGGAAAATCACTTATTATCCACATCAACTTAGCACGTAGTTGAGAATTATGCTTCTTTGACACATCATAGGTTTGAACCCCAACTTTCCACTACTTCTTCATCTCTATAATGAATAGTTGTAAAAATACCTCTAACTTCTCCTTTGGATTCTTGGGTCTTGAAACTATCACAGTTAAAAACATATATTCTTCTTTCATACACATCCATAAGGGCAAATTGTATGGAGTGAGTATTACAAGCCAAGATGAATATTATTGTCCTGACTGACCAAATGGATGAAACTCATATGTGCAAAGTTTAAGTCCTACATTCCTACATTCAACTATAAATGTCGGATGCATCCTATCAAAATGCTTCTATGCTACCAAGTCTAAGTAATGCCTCATCACACTATCTTTTTTTTCAACATGTTCGACATGTCATCCCATATCTTTAGTTGTGGCTCATATGCATACAACCTTTGTAATCTTAGAGTGAGCGAAAAGTAGTACATTTTCTTATAAAGAACTATCGATTTTCGCTTAGAACTTCTAACACTAGATGTCTTATAATGTGAAAATGCACAAAACTTGCAACTAATCAACTCACCATCTTCTCCCCAATAAAGCATACAACCATTCTTACAATAATGAATATTTTCTATAGGTAAACCCATTCCTTGTACTAATTTCTTCGTGTTATAGAAGTCCTCGATAATAACATTATTAGCCGATAATAACTCTTGCATTATTTGACATATATCATCATAACACCTTTCAAACATATGATGTTCTACCTTAATATTCAATAATCGAGTAATAGCTGACAATTGTGAATGGGTGCTACATCTAAGCCATACTTCTTTATTCGCAGCCTGCAACATGTTATAAAAATGTTATGCTTCAACATTTAGTGCTTCCTTTACATCACTTGCATGAAATGACAGACCAACAACATCAAATACCATTACATGGTAACTGCTATAAGATCCATAATCTATAAAAGAAGGAAAGTTTGTTTCTTCCACACCAACTGATGTTCCCAAATATGCTCTCACATACAGTTCACCATGTTTAGACCATTGATAATATCCAGATACAAATCCATATTTATCCAAATAGTACTTAACCGTTTCAACTTCATTATATCGTTGATTTTAACACCTCCTATGACTACATGCACAACTTATCTTATCCACATCCATATAATTGGAATCGCTATAAGCCAACATGATAAAAGTTTTCATGCCCTCTAAAAATTTTGGATTTAAGAACCCATCAGTTAGCTTACGATACATTCATTCATGATCTAAACTCATTGTTTTGTACCTAAAATTATATCATCGACAAACAAATAACATTATGTTTAACATTTATAATCTCATGCCTAAGATGTATTCAATTTCATGTATTTTTAAGGTTTGAATCTAACCCATTCAAAAATTCACTGTCTATCATCCCAATGCACTTACCTAAATTTCGGTAGTATGTCCCCATAATTCTCCAAGTGCATGATGTCAAACATGTACAAACAAATGCGATAAATACCTTATCACAGGTTTCACATCACATTAATTTAAACACATTTGAATATGCATATGGAGAACAATATTATACTATCAAAATTCATACTCATGTCACAAGTTTATTCTGACAATACATTTTCAAATTGTCTTATGAGATAATTTAGTGAATTACTCACACTTAATGTGAGTAATTCACTAAACGGGTTTCTAAAGCTTAATCCTAATATTCTAACGAAATTTTGGTAGAGTTCCGGTATAACCAGAACCTACCAAACCTTAAGATGAGGTTTATAATTGACGTCTTTTTAAGAAAAAAAACACTTCTAATATTTTTCTAACCATAACCCATGATATTATGAAATAACCTGTATGGAAAAAACACTTCTAACATAATCATTCATCATAAATTAATACCACAACTCATTCATTAGCAATTTTCTAAATTTATACAAATTAATGTATATTATATAACCATAATTAAATGAACATCACATTCCACAATTAAGAATAATATAACATAAAATTAAAACTTAATATAACAATATATAATGTTTTATAAGAAATATATATAGTAAAACTTGATAACCCATCTTATAAGAAATATATATATTAAAACTTAATTTCTTATAACCCATCTTATAACAAATTAAAACTTACTATATATATATAATGTTTTATAACATCAACATAATTGTACATAATTATAACACATAATTTTAACATAGAACACAATTTTAATTAAACTAACTAAAGAATATACAAAAATAACAAAATTTCCCCAATCAAAATTAATGAAATATTATACAAAACATTAAAATCAACACATGCCTTATAAATCTTCAAGAATCTAGATAGAGAAAGAGCCCAAACCAAACCAAACCAATCCACATAAATTCACTCTAAAATCGAGAAAATAGCAAGAAGAACTACATGAGGAGGTATTATCGGCGGTGGGTGGTGGAACTACCATCAACGACAATCTCAAGTTTAGTCATGGGTGGGGCTGGGAGAGAGAAAGGAAAGCGAGAAGAAAAAGAAGAAAGAAGAAGGAAGGAAAAAGAAAAAAAACAAAAAAAAAAAAAGGAAGAGGGGGTTGGTGGGCTAACAATGACACAAGTCGACGCTAGCCATTAGTGTCCATCAGGTTGTAATGGCCGACAGACTTAGTTAGAGACCAATAGCTATGGCCCAACCCATCGCTAAGAGGGTGAGTTGGCCCAGGCTTCCCCGTCTTAGCGACGGGCCAGGACGTTGCAAACCTAGCAACGACGTCGCTAGGACGGGGGACCTTGGGCCAGTCTCCCCCTCTTTAGTGACTGACTATGCCATCACTAATCTAGAGGCCTGTCCAGGCCTCTAGTCCCTTTGCGATGAGCTTGGTTGTCGCTAGCAATAATGACGACCATGTTCGTCGCTATATTTTTTTAATAATTATTTTAATATTTTATTCAACTAATATTATAATATTTTAAATCATTATAACGTGGTTTACCATTACATAATATTAAACCTAATTATCAATATATTATCAATATCTTTATATATCTATATATATTCTTCATATTAAATATTATATTATTATAAAATAATATTTATCTAATGTATACATATTTTTTATATATTTATTCTCATATATATTAATTTTCTTAATTTAATATTTAATTTTTATATTATCTTTATACATTTCTATATATATATATATATATATATATATATATATATATATATATATATATATATATATATATATATATATATATATATATAAAGTAAAATATAAATATATATAAA
>CATIWR010505313.1:0-32184 GCA_949677035.1 Omphalea diandra | reverse complement strand
TATCTTGACAAAGTAGATTGATCATCACTAATATTTCAAATAAGTGTTAATTTTGCAGAAATAAATAAATCTCTCAATAAGAAATGAAAGGAGTTGATAAACTCCAAAGTGACATGTAAATCACGACCGCAATATAGGATCCGCGACCGTGACTCATGTTAAGACATGTTGAAATTCAAGCAGGCGAAATCGCGGAGCCATTCTCGACCTCGACCTTTGGAAAAGAAGAAGCCAAGATGTGATAGACGAATTCGCAATGAAAGTCACACCTTAGTCGCAACCGCAAATTTCAAAGTAACTCAAGAGGGAAGCAAGTCCATAATCACAAATTGACAAGTGTCCTAGAAGATTGTTGGAAGTCAAATTTCGCGGAGGCATCTTGTTGGTAGTGACCGCAAATCCTGTGGAAGAAAGATGACCATTTTGGCAGATGGATTCACGTCCTCTATCATGGCCTGTGCAAGAAAAAGTCACGACCGCGACTTCTGAAAGTACGTAAAAGACAACGACTATATTTTACTGGTGAACTAACAAGATGCTGCCACGTGGACTAGCCGTTAGACACAAACAGGGTTTCCTTTGAAGAATTTGGATTTTGCGACCGTGAAATACAGTAGCGACCTGATTTCATCTTGACAAGCATTTAATGCAAAACCTGTCAAACATGTCTCAAAGATTTGATGAGCTATGATCTACAATGTCTCTTTGGTGAAGTTTGGCTATAAATACACCACCAAACAACCATGAATAATGTTACTAAGGAATTTATTACAAGTGATTAAAGCTCTCAATCTTTACTACTCATTTTCTTCATTTTCTTTATGAAATTGTAATTGTTAGGTGTGACCATTAAACACTAAGTTGTAAGGTTTTGTGTTAGCCTGTAAAAACACTTCAAGAAAGGTTTAAGTGTGAGCCTAGTGAAACACTTGAGTGACGTTTTGTGTTAGCCTAAAAACACATTGTTGCAAAGTTTTGTGTTAGCCATCAAAACACAAGTTGTATAAGTTGGGTGTGAGTTTGAAAACACCATTGAGATAGTGAAATAACCAATTGATTAATTGGGGAGTGGACGTAGGGTCAATTATACCCGAACCACTATAAAATTGATTATCTCTCTTCTACTCTTTTTTCTCCCCTTTATCCTTATTTTTGAAATTTTTATTCACTAATTCAACCCCCCTTCTTGGTGCCTAGGAACAACACATTGGATAAATAATTATTTAGACATGTGAATTGGAGAAACACTACGATGACACTTGTACCATTACATTTGGGACACTTGAACATATATGTAATGCTTGTATGGTTGCATGGAAAATTATCTTATGTTGTGTGCATGTTATAGTATAATAAATAGTGGTATTTTAGAGCTTATTTAAAAGTATAAGGAGCTTATATGGATTAGGAGATGGATGAAGGTGCTTAAGGAGTGAAGAAGAGGGATTAAAAGAGGAAAAGTGAACTTCCAACCAATAGAAATGAAACACGATAATTTTATCTTGTTGTAATATGTTTATAAGTGTAATTTTTAACCCTTTAGGATCATAATTAAGGGGTTAGACATTAAGTACAAGAGAAGAAAGAGAGAACTAAGGAAGAAAGAAAGAAAGGAAGAAGAAGAAGAAGAGGAAGAAGGAGAGGAAGGAGAGTGAACTACCTAGGAAAAAATCCTAAGGTTTTCTAATTCTGGGACATTAGGTAAGTTAATTTATCTTCTTTTAACATGAAACTAACCCCTCATGACATGTTAATAATGCATGGTTAGTGAGAATTATGGAGTATTTAAGATGGTACTCTTGGATTCAATAGAACAAGAGCTGATTGTGTTGATTTTGCTGTTAGAGCATAATTTTGTACCCATGATTTTATAACCCTAGAAGAGGAATTAAGGAAAGTGTAAAATATGAAAGTTTTAATTTGATCTTTCATATAAATGCATATGAAGCAGTTTTTTTTGATTTGGTGTATGTGAGGAGATATGGCTCCTTCATTAGGGCTGGTTCATAACCAACCAAAATGGCCTCAGTCTTTATGTTTTCTTATATTTTGATGGCCTTATGTTCTGATTTTGACAAAGTTAAAAACATAAAACTTGTATCTTTATATACCCTCTAAATACCTGTAAATTAGTTTTTATTGATTTCTTTTGTGGAAAGAGATATGACTCATTGATTGGGACTGACCCTATACCTGGATGAAACCTCGCATTTCTTTTAATTATGTTTTCTAAGAATTTGATGGCCATAGATTCAGAATTTGATGATGGTATGAACTTAAAAGTTGTATATTTATGTCTTATATACATGCTTGTGAACTGTTTTTGCCAAATCCAGCATGGTTGTTGAGATATTGTCCCTTCATCTTGATTATTTGTCAATATGTTACAAACCTGCTCACCCTGAGATTTGGCTCTTTGTTTTGGTGACTTTATAGACTGAATTAGATAATGAGTAAAACATGAAAAATTTTCCTTTATATGTTTTGTAACTGATGGTAGATTATTATTACAACTCGTGTACAATTTGTGATACACCCAAGAATGCAAGACCTACTCATATTGAGATTACATTGTAACAAGACAAAATTCAAAAATTCACCACATTTTATGTGTGTCTGATATTGGACTGAACATTTAAATATGTTGTATCATTATGTGTCTAGTTTGTTTGAAAAAAAGAATCAAGTAATTTGGATGAGTATATCTAGAGTTATTGTTATGAGAGTATAGCAAGCTCAGGTTGCCACATAAGGAATATATGCACAAACACTAGGCCCAGTTGCATAAATCATGCCATAGTTGCATAACAAGATGAAAATCTTACATGTTAAACATGCATGGTTAGTGAGAATTATGGAGTATTTGGGGTAAAACTCTTGGATGGAAGTTGAAATTCAAGAGAACAAGAGTTGATCGTGTTGGTTTTGTTGTTAGAGTAGAATTTTCTACCCACGATTTCATAACCTTAGAATAGGAATTAATGGAAGTGAAAAATATGAAAGTTGTAGCTTTATGCCCCATATAAATTCATATAAAACAGTTTTGCTTGATTTAGTGTGTGTGAGGAGTTATGGCTCCTTCATTAGGGCTGGTTTGCAACCAACCTAAATCACCTAACTCTTTCTATTTTCTTATATTTGATGACCTTAGGTTCTGATTTTGAAAAAGTGTAAAACATGAAATTTGTAGTGTTATATACCCTCTAAATACTTCTAAATCAGTTTAGATTGATGTGGTGTGTATAAAGAGATATGGCTCTTTAACTGACTGACCCTGTACCAGGATGAAACCTCGTCAGTCTTTTAATTCTATTTTCTAAGAATTTGATGGCCATAGATTCAGAATTTGGTGATGTGTACAACTTTAAAGTTGTATATTTATGTATTATCTACATGTCTGTAAAATATGTTTGCCAAATTTAACATGGTTGTTGAGATATTTCCCCTTTATTATGACTGATTCTCAACATGTTGAAAACCTGCTCACTCTAAGAATTGTCATTTGTTTTGGTGAGTTTATAGACTAAATTAGACAATGAGTAAAAAATGAAGAATGTTCCTTTATATGTTCACTAACTTTTAGTAAATCATTTTTGGGATTGGATTTGTAAGATTTGAGATATATCTAATAATGTAAGACCTACTCAGACTGAGATGACATTGAAATAGGGCAAATTCATAAAATTGACCATAAATTATGTAGTGTATATTTTTAGACTGAATTTTGGATATGGTGTACCCATTTATTAACTCAAAAAAAAAAAAGAATCAATCATTTGGATTTGTGAGTTAAAGGTAATTATAGAAACAACCTATCAAGTTTATGATTTTACTAAAGCATATTTGTATAACAAGATGAAAATCTTATTTTATCATCATGGATTGATTTGGTGTATTGAAATAGGTCCTCGAGGCATTGAAGATAATAGTAGGAATAAGCTAAGACCATCCATGGCCTAATAATCTTAAAGGAGGAGGTAAGTAAATAACTAATGGTACTATACGCGTGATTGGCTAAATGTCGTATACTTAATGGAATGAAATGTTGTTTAATGAGATGATATTGATGAATACATTGACAAAAAGATGTTATACTCTTGATTTTTTTATTTTCATGAGATATTGATAAATTATGGCTTGGGAATGAGAGTATGTAGTGATATGAGCTACCAAAGTTATGGGTATTGTTATTAGTCATTATATTGTTGAAATTTTATTGGATTTATAGTTGATATTTACTGAAAGAATCATATTTGATGTTATTGGGCAAACAAAAATATTCATAGCCTATGTGGCAATAATATATAACATCTTGTGTGGAAATAACATTCAACAGCCTATATGGCAATAATATATAACAACCAGTGTGGCAATAACATTCAATAGCCTGTGTGACAATGATTTCTAAAGCATGTATGGAAATAATATTTATAGCCTGTGTCGCAACAAAAAATGGAAGCCTTTGTGGCAGTAATATTTATAGTCTATGTGGCAACACTTTATTACAGCATGTGTGACAATAACTTTTGATAGTCTGTGTGGCATTTAAGAGTAAAAACTTTAAATTCATGCATGGATATGATAGTGAGTTGTTTATATTTAAATGTTGTTATGTTATTTGAGATTCAAGTATTGTTATACATTTACTTACTGAGTATGCAAACTTACTCTTCTTTCTTTTAGGAAGAGTAGTTTAAAGATTACATCTAGTTTGCATTTTGAAGTTGTTGTCTAGCAAATATAATAGAGGTTGGGCTAGTATGCAATCAGTTAGTATTCTAGTTTGTTTAGCCATGTTTACTTATTGTAAATGGTTACTATGTTGTGAAACAAGATACATAGCGTAAAGAAAAAAATATAATAATAACTGAAATTAGGTTTTTTAAAGAAAATGGATAGAATGAGAGGATTTTAATGATGTTATATCACTTTAGTATTCCATGTTTTATGAATGAGTTAATGCACCTACTTTTGGAATTATTAGTAAATGGGATGTCATATTTTAGAGGTATCAGAGCGGGTAAATGATTATGTAGACATGTGTGAAATGAATGTGATATATATGATATTTTGCATTGTGTTAATACTTACATGCATTGCATATAGGAGTATGGATGAGCCTGATAGAGTTCATGTTAGCCTAAAGGTTAGAGATGAGTCTGTTGAGTCTGCTCATGTACGTAAGCATGTTGACCATGTTGCAGAGAATCTTGAGATGTTAGGAAATATTTCAGCTATGGGTGTAAACCAAAATATCATGCAATTTACTGAGATTATGCAAAGATTTGTAGCACAAGCATATGTAGGGCCTGTCATAAACAAGAATTATGATAGATTGAGGAAGTAAGGGGCAATTAACTCAAAGGGAACTATAAATCCTATTGAGGCTAAAGAGTGACTTAGAGGAACTGAGAGAATCTTGAATAGGCTTGAATGTACCCCCAAAGCAAAAGCTGAAGTATGCAGTATCATTACTTCAAAAGAATGCATTAGCTTGGTGGGAGACTATTCCAAGTAGCACTACCCAACCAATGACTTTGACATGGGGTGATTTTCTAAGGGACTTTGTAAACAAATACACACCAGCAGTATACTTAGATAAGAAAAAGATGGAGTTTTTCCAATTACAGCAAAGTGATATGATAGTGGTAGACTATGAAGTACAATTTGTTAAACTCTCAAGATATGGCCCAAAGTATGTAGCTACAGAGGAATTAAAATGCCAAAATTTAAAAGGGGACTAAAGTTAGAAATTTGAGATCGATTAGTAGTTAAGTCAACCAATCATATTGCATTATTAGCAGTAACTATTCAAGCTGAGGAGGTGATCCAAGATAAGAATGCAATTGAGGCGAGAAGGAATAGAAGTTACACAAGGTGGAGTGAAGAACGAAATAGAGCAATAAATAAAAAGGTGGTTTCACTTCATTTAAGGGATCGAAAATTCAAGGAGTTACTAGTAATCAAAGAGGCAGAGGCTAGAATCATCCTGGTAGATTAGAAAATGTGGCAACGAGTAGAGGTAATTATGAAAGTTTTGAAGGCTCTGAGGGTAGGAGAGGACCTATGGGCATACTAGGTAGAGGTGTAGCCCTAATTTGTAATAATTATGGAATAACTCATTATGGAGATTGTTGGGAACCTAAAAGGCTTACTTGTTATACTTGTAGACAACCATACCACATAAGTCGAGATTGTCCAATGGCAGGTTTGATTAGAAAGGAATCTCCTGTACTTGGGTAGAGTAGTGTTAAGGAGAATTTTCATGACACAAACAGAAGTAGAGGGTGAGGTAGCTTATACTCAACCACAGGCTAGAGTTTATGCTATCACTTGTCAAGAGGCTCCAACAGATCTTAAAGTTGTTTCTAGTACAATTACTATTTGTAATGTAGATGCTTATGTTTTGATAGACCTAGGATCCACACATTCATTTATGTCTTTAGAATTTGCATCACGGGTGCATGTCGTAGTTGAATCCTTAGGATATGATTTAGGTGTTTTGGTGCCTACTGGAGGAAATGTGATTGTAAACAAAGTATGTATAGAACTTGTTTTGTGCTAGTGTGTGGTGTTCTATTGACTGCATATTTAATATCAATGAACTTTAAGGAACTCGATGTTATTTTGGGGATGGACTAGTTAGCAAAACATCATGCAGTTTTAAATTGTCATACTAAAGAACTGATGATCAGATCTTTAGAACAATTAAGAGTTATATTTGTTAGGAGCATAAAATTTTTCCAACTTGCTTAATCTCAACTATTTAGGCTTTTCAACTAATCAAAGAAGGTTGTGATGCATTTCTAATAAGTATGGTGGACATTAATGTTCCTAGTTTGGGTTTGGTAGATATTCCTATAATGAGAGCATTTTCAAAAGTATTTCTTGATGATTTACTGAGTTTGCCACCACATAGAGAAGTTAATTTTAATATTGAGACCTTTCCAGGAGTGGCACCTATTTCTATTGCACCATATCGAGTGGCAGCAGTGGAACTATAAGAATTAAAGACACAATTAGAAAAGTTGTTACAAAAAGTTTTCATTTGACCTAGTACATCTCCTTGGGGGGCACCAGTGTTATTTGTGGAGAAAAATGATGGGAGTATGCAATTGTGTATTGATTATAGGCAACTGAATCGAGTAATAATAAAGAATAAATATCCCATACCTAAAATTGATAATTTGCTTGACCAACTTTAAGGAGCAACTGTATTTTCAAAAATTGATTTGAGATCTGAGTATTGACAGTTCAGGAACCAGACATTCTAAAAATTGCTTTTCATACTAATGCTCATGAATATGTATTCAATGGAATGAAATGTTGTTTAATGAGATGATATTGATGAATACATTAATGAAAAGATGGCTATACTCTTGATTTATTTATTTTCATGAGACGTTGATAAATTATGACTTAGGAATGAGTGTATGTGGTGATATGAGCTGCCAAAGTTATAGGTATTGTTATTAGTCATTAGATTGTTGAAATTTTATTAGATTTATAGTTGATTTATCGAAAGACTAATATTTGATATTGTTGGGCAAACAACAATATTCATAGCCTGTGTGGCAATGATATGTAACAACCTGTATGCCAATAACATTCAACAACCTGTGTGGCAATAATATATAACAACATGTGTGGCAATAACATTCAACAGCTTGTGTGACAATAATATATAACAGCCTGTGTGGCAATAACATTTGATAATTTGTGTGGCAATGATATCTAAAGCTTGTGTGGCAACCAAAAATGGAAGCCTTTGTTGCAGTGATATCTATAGCCGATATGGCAACACTTTATGACAGCCTGTGTGATAATAACTTTTGATAGTCTGTGTGGCATTTAAGAGTAAAAACTCTTTAATTCGTGCATGGATATGATAATGAGTTGTTTATATTTAAATGTTGTTATGTTATTTGAGATTGAAGTATCTTTATGCATTTACTTACTAAGTATGCAAACTCACTATTCTGCATTAAATTTTCTTTCAGGAAGAGTAGACTAAAGATTGTATCAAGTTTGTATTTTGAAGTTGTTGTCCAGCAATCTAATAAAGGTTGGGCCAGTATGCAGTCAATTATTATTCTAGTGTGTTTATCCATGTATACTTTGTTGTAAATAGTTACTATGTTGTGAAACAAGATACACAACATAAATAAAAAAATATAATAATAACTGAAATAAGGTCTTTTAATGAAAATGGATAGAATGAGAGGATTTTAATGATGTTATGTCACTTTAGTATTCCATGTTTTATGAATGAGTTAATGCACCTACTTTAGGAATTATTAGTAAATGGGATGTCACAGATAAGGCAGTTATTATCTAGTGGCTGCAAAAGTTCATAGTTGTTATACCCTTGTTACGGGGATGAATTGCAAATTTTTGAGTAACAACTGCAATATCCTCAAGAAAGAACAAAGTAATGGTTAAAATTTTTTAAATTTAAAAAATTTCATGATGATGACTGCTCTGTAGCAATCGCAAAATATGACAAGTTTAAGATTTTTGAGAGACTAAAATGTAATGACCACTATTATATAGTAGCAGTTGTGATTTATAAGATAGATTTGTAAAATATAAAAATGTGAAGTTTTAAACACATGGCTTATATCTAGTGTGATAAATTAAATTTTATGATGATTAATTCAAGCAATTTGACATTAAAAAGTATAATTGTACATTGAATTAACACATTTACAACATTAATTACAATAAATCATCCCTTTTAATTAATCAAACAACAATTGCAAACATCTTTAACATATGCACAAAATGAGATTCGTTTTCACCACAGGGAGCTTCCATCTAGCATCCCAAGTTCCTACTTGATGAAGTTCATCCATTCTTCATTAAGGAGTTTAATAGAAATGTCTGCAAGTTAGTGATTGGTGTCATTGAACTCAAGCACCACATTTCCACTTTGGACATGATATCTAAGAAAATTATGTCTAATATCAATATGCTTGCTTTTTGAATGTTGGATGGGATTCTTTAAAAGATTTATTGCACTAGTATTGTCATAATTGATGGGAATGTGATCAACATCTTTACCGTAATCCTTGACTTATCGTTTCATATAAAGAATTTAAGTGCAATAACAACCTGCCACCAAACATTCTACTTCAATGGTGAATAAGGCAACTAAAACTTGCTTCTTGTCAAACCAAGAGACCAAACCTTTACTAATAAATTAACAGGTTCCAAAAGTGCTCTTCCTATCCATCAAATGGAAGACATAATCTGCATCTGAATACCCATGAAGGCTAAATGATGAATTCCTAAGATATCAAATTCTTAAATGCAATGTTCCATGCAAATACTTTAGAATTCCTTTTAATGGCATGCAAATGAGATTCCTTAAGACAATATTGGAATCTAACATACAAGCAAAGACTAAATATAATATCGAGTCTTAAAGTAGCAAGATAGAGAAGATAGCTAATCATACCTTTATACTTTTTTTCATCAATGGCCTTACCCTGTTCATCCTTATCTAGTTTGATAATTGCACTTATTGGGGTCTTAGCTACCTTCCATCCATGCATGCCAAACCTTTTGAGTAGATCTTTTATGTACTTAGCTCGATTAATGAAGTTGTTGTATTTGGTTTACTTAATTTGAAGACCAAGAAAGAACTTAAACTCGCCCATCATTCTGATCTCAAATTCTCTATTCATACACTAAGCAAATTCCTCAAAAAGAGATTAACTAGTAGCACCAAATATAATATTATTAACATATATTTGCACAATGAGTGTATCCTTGTTATGTTTCTTTGCAAAAAAAGTTGTATCAACCTTGCCTTTTTCAAAATTGTTTTGTAAAAGAAATAAACTAAGCCTTTCATACTAAGCTCTTAAAGCTTATTTCAAATCATATAAGGCCATCGATTTAGGAAATCATTAGACTCAAAACCCAAACGTTGTTTAATATGCACTTCTGCCTCAATAAAATAATTTAAAAATGCACTCTTCCTATCCTTCTGAGAAAGCTAAAAATTTATTTGACATGCAAATGATAAAAGAATTCTAATGGCCTCTAATCTTGCAACAGGGGCAAAGGTTTTATCATAATCAATGCCTTCCTCTTGGTTGTATCTCTTAGCAATTAATCTAGTTTTGTTTCTTATTATAAAACTTTGCTCATCTAATTTATTCCTAAACACCCATTTGCAAGCCACAACCGAGTGTTCCTTAGGCGTAGAAATATGTTTCCAAACTTTGTTTCTCACAAATTGGTTGAGTTCCTCTTGTATAGCAATCACCTAATTTTCATCATCAAGAGCCTCATCAGTTGACTTTGACTTAATTTGAGAAACAAAGGCAAGATTATTATCTAAAGCATGCAATTGAGCTTTAATACACACTCCCTTAGATGTATCACTAATGAAAAGATCATTTGGGCAATTCTTAAAGTATCTTCAATCTTTTGGGAGTCCTTGAGCTTAGTTATCCTCTTTTTGAGGTTGAGATTCCTCTAATTCTTATGGTGGCTGATTATCTTCAAGATTAATAACTTTTTCTTTAAAAGTTGAATCAAGCTCCATTGTTTTCAAATTCACCTACAAGATCATCAATAAGAGAACCTTTCCCAATATCAAGTTTATTGGACTCATCAAATAAACATTGATAGACTCTTTAACCACTATAAACTTTTTATTAAAGACCTTATAGGCTTTACTAGTGGAGTGGCCAAGAAAAATACCTTCATCTATTTAAGAAGCAAATTTGCCAAAATTGACCTTGGTTTTTAGGATGTAACATTTGCACCAAAATACTCTAACGTATGAAAGTTGGGCTTTCTTCATTCCATAGCTCATGAGAAGTTTTATTTATAATGAGTCTTTTGAAAGCACGATTTGGAATATAACATGAGGTATTGATGGCTTCTGCCCACAAGTAATTTAGCAAAGAACACTCATTAAGCATAGTTCTAGCCATCTCCATAAATGTTTTATTTTTCCTTTCTACAATACAATTTTATTGTGGTGTTCTAGGAGTGGAAAAGTTATAGGAAATCCTATTCTCTACGCAATTGTTTTCAAAAAGATTCATTTTAAAATTCTTTTCCATGGTCACTCCTAATAAAATAAATGAAGTAACCTTTTTAATTTTGAAAGTATCCCTCTTATGAGCAAGAAAGGATACCCAAGTAAACCTATAGTAGTTATCAACTAAGACAAATGCATAATGTTTTCCACCAAGACTAACATTCTTGGTGAGTCCAACTAAGTCCATATGAATGAGTTCAAGAGGCCTAGAAGTACTTACAACATTTTTTACTTTAAATGTTGCTTGGTGTTGCTTCCCCTTTTGATAAGGCCCACATGTCTTATCCTTTGTGAACTTGAGCTTTACCTCTACTAGCTCACCCTTTGAAAAAATTTGTAGAAGCTCTATGTTACCATGTCGAAGTGTTCTATGTCAAAGCGAAGACTCATTGCTAATAGAAATAAAAATCTTAAATGATTAGTTAGCCAAATTGTCTAAGTCAATTAAGTAGCTATTACATCTCATTTTACCCTTAAAGACTGCCTTTTTATTGATCAAGATGGTAACAAACATTCTTTAGGATTAAAGGTGACTTTATTATCTTTGTTACATAATTATCTTACACTCAATAGATTATGATTCAATCCTTTAACTAAAAGAACATTATTAATAAGAGAGCAACCTTTCTTACAAACAATTCTAATGCCAATTACCTTACCCTTGGCATTATTTCTAAATGTGACATTACCACCATGCTTTTCTTTAATGGCTATGAATAGTTTCTTGTCACCGGCCATGTGCTTAGAGCACCTAATATCCACATCCCAATCATTATCTTCCTTGGTGGCTTTCAAGAATTTCTATAATAAAAACACATTTGACCTTTGTTTAGGTACCCAAGTATACTTGGGTCCTTGAGGATTAGGCTTAGAAGGTTCCTTTAATTTGAGGTGTGCCTTCATAATGTAGCAAAATACATTCATATGACCACATCCCATGCAATAGTGACATCAAAGTTTATACTTATGACTAGTATCGTAGTTGCTACTTATGTTGTAGCAGTTATAACTTAGTTGCCATTTTAGATTTCTTCTCCATTCAAACTTCCATTGAGGAGTTAACTTTATTTCTATAATCACAACACTTAAAGTGGATGATTACAGTGTTTTAGTGTACTATCAAAATAGAAAAAGAGATTTGACTTAGGTTTGACCAACCAAGTATAACAAATCTCATTAACATTATACTAATATATACATTAAAAAATCTTCTCAAACACATTAAAATATATCTAATTATCATTAAATCTTTAAAATTCATAATCATATATATATAAATAGAATAAAAAACATACTTAAAATAACTTAGGAGCACTGGAATTTTCTAAAATTGAATTTCGGACCTTGCAAAATGCCACCTCTTTTATTTGAAATTCATCTTCAAATTTTCATATTGCTATCATATATGCCTTAACATCCCTTTTTAAGTCTATCCTTATCATTCTTATCATTGAAAATCATTTAAAATAATAGTATGTAACTATAAATCATTTAAAACATTAGGGGAACTTGTTATGATTATAGGAAGCCATTTCATAACCATGATTAAGAAATCCTCATGTCCTCAAAAACAATCTTTCTTTTCTCTAATAGACCTATAAGACAAACATTTTGAAGGTTTATCTATAACACACTCTCTCTTAATTCTAACATTCTTTACCTATGCTTAGCTTATTATGCTTTTATCATTCTTTTTATTATTCCTTTCTTTATTTCATATATCATAAATTCTTAAAATGATATTTAAAATTCCATAGAGTATCTTCTATTTACATAGAGTATTTTCTATTTTTGGACTAATCCCCTACCAAAAACCACATATATAATATAATTATAGCTCTCAAGGCATCATTCCTCAACATAATCAATCAATTGCCCATTTTAGGCCTACATTTCAATCACATTAATCATATTGTCATATTCCTCCTTCTATAGAATAATATCACTTAGTAATCATCAGAAAATTCATTTGAACTTCAATTTTACTAACATAAACCTAAACATACATATCATACAAATAATCATGTCATAATATAATCTTATCATAACAATTTTATAGTGTTGGGATATACTAAGACACAATTTGTGTTTGAATTCCACGGATTCAAGCATAATCCTTTATGTAAAGTCCATAACATTAATAAATATAACATATCAATGTTCAACACAGAATTCTAACTCAAAGAAAATTGACAAGACAGGAAACAATCCTATATCTTCGCAAGTCATATCTAAATATCCTTATATGTCTTTCATCATTTCAATAATCTCTTACTATAATATATCTCTTTCTAAACTGAAAGGTCTAACCATAAAAAACTTTTTTCTGATACTACTTTATCACAACCCAATTTTTTGACTATGTTAGCACTTAGGAACAAGAAGGCTTAAGACCTTTAAGACTCATAGCATGCCTAATTTAACTCATGAGAAAGCCCATTATCTCGCTTTGTCGTTTAACTCTGATATAAAAATCTTGAAGTTACACTAGTACCATGTTGAATTCTAAGGAATAAAATAATAGGTATTATTGTCAAATATTTCTTTAAATATTATCTTTCTTTCTTTTTTATTTCCTACTTTTCTTTTCTTTATTTCATGGCATAAATCATATATATATATATATATATATATATATATATATATATATATATATAACATAAGTTCCTATAAATAATCCTTTGAATTAATGTTTTCATCTTAACTTACCTCATTTTAGTCTCATTTTATTAGTCAAAGTGGTGCAACAAGCTCAGGTCCTCCAGCACTGACACTAAACATAGCTTTGCTACCTCATAATCATTTTAGAGCATAGATCCTGATAAAATATATAGCAAATAGCAATGTGTGTGCTGATTGACCACCTCAACTAGACTATCATCAGTAACAATGATAACGTCAATTTGAATGTTTGACCTCATTGTATTCCTACTCCCTTTCAACAAGGGAGCGTAGCTAATGGCTCTCCATAAATAATCTTGCTAGAGAGTTGGATAATGTATGCCAGAGTCAGTAAGTAGAGGAATGCCCACAAATTGTAACCTAGTCATAATGGTGAAGACAATAATGGATTAGTCACTCATGTATGTGCCTTAATTGCTTAAGAATCTTTTTGTGAATTAATTTCAATTATCTCTTTATGTAGGCTATAGAGTAAAACCTAGGGCATGCAAATCAAGGCAATCATTTAGACCTAAAATAAATTTCATTAAAATAAAGGGTGAGTGTCCTAAAAAATTATTTCTAAAGTGGTGACGATAAAATGTTCATAACCTAATCGTGGCAAGAAATAAATCTAGGGGCAATGCCTAGAGCCTACAATAACAAAGTGTACGAAAATAATAAAATAAAATTGACAAGAAAGAAAAATGGCACCTCTGCTCTTGAGGCGACTTCTACAAGGTGACGATACAAATTGTAAACCATCGGAGTGTCCTTGGCTAAAGGAAAACTTAAAGGAATCATCTTTGCAATCTCATTCTTTAGCAGGCTCACCTACACAAACCCTCCACTAGGATCACAGTTGACCTAGGGGAACAAGAGTCGGGATGTCCTCATCAGGAAACTCTTCCTGAATGTCAAACATCTCATCTCCATGGAACTCGACCATGTCGATTGACTGAATGAGCTAAGGTAGCCTAAGAGCTAAGTCTAAAGCCTAGAGAGAGAAAGCATAAAGAGGGAAGAGGAATGACACGAATGAAGACAAGTCACTTTCGAAAGGCTTTTACCGTGGTCCTTGGTTATACAACCTCAAAACCTAGAGCAAGCTATATATCCCTATTGGGTTGAGCCAACCCAGCTCCCTCCTTAACCCTAAATCTTAATACTAAAAGAGCCCTCCTTAGCCCAACTTCCCTCAATCGCAATTACACTCAAATTACCAAAATATCTTTGGCATCCCCTCAAGCTCAGTTACACCATAAATGACCAAAATACCATGACATTCCCTTAAGCCCAATTACACCCAAATTACCAAAATACCTTAGCATTTCCTCAAGCCCAATTACACCTAGATTACCAAAAAACCCTAGCATTCCCTCAAGCCTAATTACATCCAAGTTACCAAAATGCCTCTAGCTTTCCAAAAAAACCCTAGAGTGATTAATTTACCAAAATACCCTTATTCTTTTTAGAGCACCTAGAGAGCACCCTCAGTCTCCTTATTCAAGTCAGAACACCAAGATATCCATCAATGATTAAAGAAGTATTTTTCAAGGAAAATCTCTATTCTATAAATACTAAGGCCTAAGGAAGCGCTTCCTACAACATTTAGGCCTAAAGCCCATTACCTTCAAATAAGGATAAAATCTAGGACAACCAAAAGAGTTGTAAGAATATGGATTCAGATTTACTAATGCCAGAAGGGCTTGAACGACATGAGGACCACCCATTAGGTATCCCTAAACAAGAATCACTTGTCAAAAAGACTAAAACACCTATGAAATGAAACTTAACCTTAATACTTGCTAGAGAGTTGCCAAAAAGTTTAGTATTTGCTTGAGAGCTAATAAAGAATGATCAACTCTAATAATTGCTAGAGGGCTGCTGGAAGGAGAAGCTTAACCTTGGCATTTGCTAGAGAGTTTCTAAAAAGTTCAATACCAGTTTGAAAACTACTGAAGAACGATAAACTCTAATACTTGTTAGGAGGCTGCTACTAAAAGGAGAAGTTAAACCTTGGTACTTGTTAAAGAGCTGCCAAGAAGTTCAATACCTACTTGAGAGCTGCTGAAGCATAACCAACTCCTGTACTTGCTAGAGGGTTGCCAAAAAACTTAGTACTTGCCTAAAGAGTTGTTAAGAAAATTGTATCCTTTCGTATCCTTTATCTAGTATTCAAGTTCATAACTAATGTGTTGTTATGTCTTGTCTAACTGTCATTTCTCAAATGTCATTTCTCAAATGTTATTTTCCAAGCCCCACAATGTAAGGGGTAAACTATAATTATCAAATGTTGGACCTTCAGATGCAAAGCCCAATTATGAAATCAGTAAATCAAATACCCATAATGAAAAGGGAATTGCCTAAATAAAGGGATGAAAAGCCCTAGAAAACCTTGAAAAAGCTAAAGACTAAGCCCAAACCTAGCCTAGGACTACCAACCAAGTATGATGGTTTGTATAGCCCATCAAGCAGGATTATATGGCCTTAAATCAAGGTTATATAGCCTTATCTAATCCCTAATCTAGAGAATCTTCTAGAAATGGTCCCTCTCTTCAACCATAGGTTTGTACAACCCTGACACAAGAATGTGCAGCCCAAGCTTGGTTATGTAAACTCTAATTCTAATACAACATTCTCATTCTTTATGGTTAGATGCGTCCATGATGTAACTAGAACTATTTTTGGCATTGTGCACCTACCTAACACCTATAAATCTCCCTTACTTTGAAGAGAAAAGGAGGCTTTTGGAAACCCTAACATAACTCTACCAAAATATATTCTTAAACACCTTTAAACACATATAATCTAAACCCTAACCTCACCCTACTCTCTCCAAGGTAGAACTAGGCCTTTATTCTTACATTTATGCATTGTCCTAAACATTTTTAGAGGATATTGAACTTATTATGTGCTTTTAAGGGTAAAGACATATCTAGGATCCTTCTTCCCCTCTTTTTTATTCCCCCTTCTTTTTCTTTTTTTATATTTTGGAAATCCAGGAAACTAGGGCTATACAACCTTGTTGGAGGGCTGTACAACCCTTTTCTTGGGCTATATAACACTCTTTTTAGCTATGTTGCCTAGTTCTCCTACAACATAGTACAAAACTCTCTTTTTGTTCTTTTATATTTCTTTATTTTCAAGGTACTTTTTGTGATGTTTTGTGATTCTAATGGCATAACAGCTAATGACTTAGGACCCTAATTAACTTCAAAAATGGAGTTTTGTTGATTTTATAAATGACTTTCCTTGCTTATTTTGTTTAAAATGCTTTTGTATTTTCTTATTTCTATTATACTAAAGTTATCTTTTTTTTTTTTGTTCTATTTTTCGACACCTTACGGCAAAGATCAAATGAGTAACTTGAATCTCCTTTGACCTTGATAGTCCTCTTTGTGCCAGAGTTCATGTGTAGTCATGTGAATAGTACTTCCAATACTTTGATTCCTTGGTTTGATGTGAGCATTCAAACTCTCATAATTTTTGGTTTTGCCCTACATGTTTTAGCACTTTATGAGCAACGTGGGGGAGGGTTCAATGACCCAATGATCTCACTTGGTCGAATATTTTCCTTTGGCTAATAAATATCCCTCAAATGCCTAGCCTTATGTATGTCAATCTCATCTCCTTTATTCATGATTTATGCATTTTTTTAATGTGTGTTACAAGTTATAAATTCTATTGTGTGATGACAAATAGGGTTATTATTGACTTAGATACATGTTAGGATACCTTAAATATAAAGTTATGGTATTGTGACTACCATTTACCTTATTTTCCTTTCTTTATTTACTTTAATTTCCCTTTACTTACTTGTTTACTTTTTTAGTTGACCTATCACTAACTTGTTTCTCTTTTTGGGTTAGGTGATTACTTGGAATTAGACTATGAATTTGGTCTTGACAATTTCCCCAACATGGATTATATGATTATGTGTGTGAATAGATTATATGTATGGTAACCCCTATGACATGTCACATGCCCCTCACTCCTTTTTTATATATGATCATGGATAATGTGATGTTCGAATGATAATGCATTACTACCCCATATAATGATGTATGATCCCCTACACCTTTTAGTTAGTGGTTTGAGTTATTTAAATGGATCGCATTTAGATGTATACTTTGGGCATTAATTAGACTAATCAATAACTTGGCTAAAATTAAAGGTGAACCAAAGATGCTTGAAGGTTGGATCCTTATATCCGAGTGGCTTAGGGGTGCCTAACCTCTTCCCCAAGCTGTACCCAATTTTTAAACCCAATCACTGATAGAGTGAATATGAAATGAGCCTTCTAATTGACTTAGATTAGGTTTAGATTTCACCTTCTCAAGATTCTTATCCTGACCAAAATCAAGTGGTGACTCCATATTTCCTAGGGATAGTACTAAAGTATTGTCCCATTTTCGTCCCCTGATGACCACCATTTGGACTTAAGGTTTTAAACTTACGTAAGGCTTAAAAGATCCCATATTGATCCAAACACATGCCATATCAAGTGGTCATTACCAATGTAAAGACCCTCATTCTTTTGATCCCCTGATGATCGATAAAAAATGGAATCATAAACAAGATTTCACTTATTCGAGCACAGCTGTGAAATCCCAAAGCGTTCACACTTTTGTATATACTAGTAAGCTACTAAAAGGATTATGTACCCTACTGCCAGTTAGAGAGTTGCTAGGAGTTGAATGCAACCTTGGTTCCTACAAAAAAGCTACCGAAAGCCAATATTAGTACCTACTAAAAAGTTGCTAAGATGATGATCTACCATAGTACCTATTAAAGAGTTGTTAGGAGTTTAATACAACCTTGATACCTACTAGAGGACTTCTAAGTGCCTTACTTAGTACCTACTTAAGACTTTTAAAGCCATGATCTACCCAAGTACTTATTAGAGAGCTACTAAGAGATGAAAACAAACTTAGTACTTGTTAGAGAGATACCAAGAGCCCAAGTCAGTACCAACTAGAAAGCTGCCAAAAGACCATCTTTATACCTATTAGAGCTCTACTAAATAATTGTACATGCCAACATTTATTCAAAGTTGCCAAAGGACGAGTGCAATCTTGGTACCTACTAAAATGCTACTCTAGTACCTGTTAAAGAGCTGCTAAAGAAATGACCCCCCTCTCCCCCTACCCTCCCCCCCCCCCTCCCTCCTCCCACCTCCCAATACTTACTGAGAGCTACTAGATGATGAATGCAACCTTAGTACATACTAAGAGCTGCTAAGGGGGTCATATTATTTTATATCCTTTCTTTAGTATTTACATGTATGTTGCATGCTTTGATGTGACTATTGCAATGACCATTTTATCAAAATGTCATTTTTTTAAGCCCAATAAAGCAAGGATCAAATTATGACCACTAAACTTTTTTTATTATTGGGATCCAAGCCTAATGATGAGAACCATGTTTAGTTCATCTCGAAAAGGGTAAAGAAAATAATTCCAAAAGAAGGGCAAAGCTTAGACAAACTGTGAACTGAACCTATCTCACAAACACTAATCCTAAAACCATCAATTCTAGAATTTTGTAAGTCATGTATATAGTCAAGTAGATGGTTATGTAGCCAATTTAGATGGCTATGTGGGTAGCCTATAAAATGCCAAATGGTATAAAGCTTGTAGAATAATGATTTAGATTCCCATTTTTGGCTATATAGCTAAGTGATTAGTTATACAAACAACTTTAAAATCCTAATTCCAAAATTTTCATTGATCTTATCATTTTAGATAGTGAAGGAAAAAGATAGGGTGTAATCTATGTCATGTAGCATAGATATACCTCTTTGCATCTCAATAAATATCTTAACTCTTAAAAGGAGGCCTAATTTCCCTACTAAAATGAATACCTAAAACCTTAAAAGAGCATCCTAATACATATAAAGATGAAGACCCCCTAAATAGAATATGAAAGTTTAGGGATTGAACCAATCTAATCCTTTTATTAACATTGAAATCTTTACTTTTTGGAGAACAATGCATCACTCAAGGAGCCTTTGAATGCAACAAGCCAACCCCTAATCCATTCCAAGTCTCTTTTTTGCCTTTCCCCTTTTCGTTCTTTTTTTCTTATGCTTTTAATTTTCTTCAAATAATAAATCTAGAGGTTTGTATGTAAAACTAGATGTATGTATAGATATTTAAATGGTATGTATATACCACCATTACCACTCATATAGATTGTTCATAGTAGTGAACGCCACTTTTGGCTCTTTTAATTTTAAGCCTTTTATTTTATTTTTCAAGCTTGAAAATGATTGAATAGAAACAACCCTTATTCTTATTTTAAGGATTAAAATCATGTTTTGAATATATTTTATATAGTAGTTTCCTAGTTTTTAGGCCATATTTACATTCTTTATGCTCCTTTTTATTTGGTATGAAGGGGAAATAATGGGGAGAAGTTTCAACATCCAAAGACCCCCTGATTCTTTTATGTTTACTATTTTATTACCATATATTTATTTTGTTTAATCATAAGCACACATACACCAATCATTTACCTAATGATATGTCACTTTTGCCATGTTCATTTGCTTGGGTGATTTCTCTTTTTGGGATAATGGTCTAAATGCTCACTTCACACATTATTTTCACCATTATATTAGGTGTCTTAGTAATGTTTGAGCTATCCATTACCATCTCCCCTAAAGTATTGGGTAAGATTTTCTTACTTCGTGTTGATGTTTTTGGATATAAATCATTCTTTCAATGATGCTTGATGACTAACTCGAAGGATGTTTTATAGGTTAAAAAATCCTTATTTCCATCATGAGTTGAATGTTTTATGAATGATTCCCAAATACATTATCTATATTATGCATTTTTATTAGTGCATGAATAATACCATTTAGATAATGTACCCTCATCCTCACCCTGCGTATATTATTTATTATTTTCTTGCATCTTGCATATTGTATATTGCATTCATGTATTGCACTCTTAAACTATTATGGTTGATGGATTGACTTAGATTGAAGTACTTAGGTGAATAAATAAGAAAGTTAATTAATAAAGGCAAGGCATAAAAGTAAACCATTGATTACTTTAGGGCCATATCCCTATATTCAAGTGACTTGGGGGTGTCTAATCTCCTCCCTAAGACATATCTAACTCTTAAACCCAATTTCTAATGAGATGAAGATGAGTTGGGCCTTCTAGTAGACCTATTTGGATGATAATCCTTCCTTGCATGAAATTTTATCACGACTAAAATCGAGTGGCGACTCCACTCAAATATTTAAAATATTACCAAAGTATTATCCATTGAAATCCCTTATAGACCACTTAATACTTATAAGACGTTATGCAATTCAAGAATCCTAAATTAGATTCCATCTTAATCTTCATGTGTGGCATTGATCATGGTTATACTAATGTATGACCATTTGTCCTTTAGACCCCCAATGATTGATCAAAGGTTAGGAGTAATAAACAATATTTCGCTTATTTGAACGATATTTAAGGCATTCATACTGACAACTGTATTATCTTACTAGTTATTAAAAATTTTCACTAACATGTTTAGCTTTTTAATTATATTAGTTATATCAAAGTTGATAGTTTGTTAGGGTTGAGTATATAGAAAATGGTTGGTAATTCCTATATACAGGCATGTTTGATTATTATTAGCTCTCTTTTATAAAATTAGAAGGTTCATGGTTCATCATTATTCAGTTTCAAGCTATGAGATTATGTTAATTATAAATATTGATTAAGTGAATAATCAAAAAAAAATATGACCAAGAAAAACTTTTTGCTATAACATTTAATCATCAAAGTACAATTGTAATAAACCAATAGTTGTGCTCTTGAATGAATCTATTGATAATCCATATGAATAGACTATATGAAATTATCCTTTGTGCTAAATAAGGAGGTATTTTTATTACATCAAACAAGTGTTAGTAAGTATATAGTCTATTTTATGTTAACAAATAATAAGAAATCCCATTCTATTATATAGTGGTTAGTGATAAACTCAATTTTTTCATAGTGTTTAATTAGGTTTTAGGCTTAATTTATTATTTTTTCTATGATTACTTTGAGTTATTTTATTAGTTCATGTCATTCCTGATACTTAAATATTATATGGTGATTTTTAGTTGATTGGATGCATCAAGAGTTGATTTGGACTAAACAGTCATAAGAGACTAAACTAAAATTTGACCAGTGGGCATATTGCAACGGAGTAACACCACATTTGTGATGAGTGTCATGAGCATAACACTTTGTTCTTTATGGTGCACATGATGAGTGTCACATGCGACACAAGGTATGAGAAAAATGACTTTTAAAGACAATTTGCAGTTGTTTCAAGAGCATATATAATGGAAACATAGTTTTTTAGAAAGAAATGATATGGAGAGAGTTTTAGTTGACTTTGAAGTAAGAAAATAAAAGGAAAACAACAGCTAAACATCTTTTGAAAGAAAAAACACAAGAATTCATATTTTAAGCATGGAGAATTGAAGAAATGAATGACACAAATCTTCTCTTTTAGTATTTGTCTTTAATCCAAGTTTTATGGATTCCTTTTATACTTTTTATGTATTATTAATTTCTAATATGATTAAAGGCTAAACTTCTTTCTTAGGATTGAGTTGAAACTTACAATGGTATAAATTATTATTTGACTTTATTTTTATGAATGAATGGGACTCAATTTGATTTGATGGTTATGTGCTTAATGCTTAGGAATACTTAGCCACTATTTATATGATTTTTTATGTTAAGTGAACTAATGGAGTTAAAAGTTTAACATTGGATCATTAATCATTGAACTTAGTTTATTATGGTCTAGAGACATATGCATGACTAAGGGGATGAAGATTAATCACAAAGCTTGATATATTAGTGTGTACATTAGCCATGGAAATAGGTATTATTTCATTTTAGCATTATTTTAATTACTTTAAGAAATGGTTTAAGAATCTTTATGATAGCCTCCCTCAAATTCATCCATTCATGAAATAAATATACAGTCTATTGATTTATTTACATCCATTATAAGGGAAAACTCAGTCCTAAATATTCATTATTATTGTTGTAGAAATATAATTGCCATTTTTAGTTATTTGCTTTTTAGAATAGCTTTTTACTAAAATTATAGTGAACTCTAAATGGTCATAGTAGTTAGATCAATAGTAGCTGATAATCTAGTCCTTGTGGATTTGAAAACCTTTTTCTATAATATAACTTGCATGTGCATTTCCTTGACCACACACCAGTCAGCCACCCTAATCCTACTAGGGTTAGGGTTGCATCAACAGGATGATTTATGTTTTAGTCCTTATGTTAAAATGTACTTATAATTTAGTTCATATAATTATGTATAATTCAATCTAAACTATTTTGTATTACTCAAAGTCGTCCTAGTTAAATGTAATTTAAATAAGTCTAGATAAGTTTATCAAACCTCTCTAATTAAGTTCAACTTAATTTTGATTACAATTTTCCATAACAAGTCATTTTGTGTGACCTATTAGGTTTTCATACATATGAATAATGACCCTACCAATGATTAGATGAATTAAACTTTAGACATCCACTAATTTTTGCTATTTGATTAAATTATATTTATAAATCATGATTGATATCTAGCAATGTGCCATAAACTTCCAAATGATGAGAAATATTAAATTTGTTTGACATTGACCTTTTATGCTTAAGCATCCCATGTAATTTAATACTTTCACCATTTTATATCTTAATTAGATACATAGTTTGAATGTAATGTATCTAAATTTATTCTTGCATGAAATGTTAAATTATTACATGAAACCCCTATCATATATTAGTATTTTATTTTATGGAAGAATTTAGTTGATCATTACTTAAGAATATAGATATCTCCCCATAAATATTCTATTGTAATGAATTATTTATGCTTAATATATCTACCCTCACATATCCTTGGCATACCTAATAGCCATGTCACAAATAATATGTGACTAAAACTATGCAATTATGACATGAAAGAATGTTTTTCCTCATTTAAGATATCATGATGGTAATAAGTTTGAGGATCACAAAATGATATAATAAAGCATTTATAACCATCATATGATATTTATATATACATAATTGTCTGCTTTATAAGGAATTCTTGGAATAGGTTATGTTAAATTTATTGTTGATTTGATAAGCATCCATTTATTGACTTAAGTGTACTATATAGTTTATGAGATCAACTAATTTTTTAATGAAGAGTATGACATGTGTAGTCTCATAGCGCTATCAAATCCTATATTGATAGTGCATTGATGAGGAACAATTTTGGGAATAATAAATATGTGTAATTAGTATCTTATATCCATAACACTTCATGAATAATTTTACAATTTATATTTATTTAATGGGCTTTATATAGTCATATAATTGTACTAATTAAATTAAATATAATAATATTTATGATATAATCTGCCTTTATTTAAATTGTTCATAAAAAATATTTATTTTATGAAAATAAAAATGCATAATATTAACTTAAAAGATATATTTCATTGGTACTAAGTCCAAGGTAGGCTTTTAATGTTATTCCATAAGGATAAAAAAAGCCAAATGACTCTTGAAGATGGTAGATCATAAGATGACATAGGAAGAGAAGAAAAAGAATAAGTTTGATGTAGTAGAGTAACTCATAAACCAATAATTCAAGATGAGCTAAGGTATAGCAAATATAATGCATTGAATGAACTATTAATGACACCATAAATACTCATATTGTAGAATACTTATGTTTGAGAAAGAAGGAGACTTGCACTGAAGTGATTAATATGAAAGGAGATGCACACTTAATGAGATATTATTAGGAATGAAAACATTCATGTATTTCATATGGCAAAAGGTTGGACTTACTAATCTACATAGGTAAAAACCAAATTCTCCATAAGGTTATGCACTAAAGATGCCTTGGGAGTTATAAGCTTCTAAGTAAAACTTTGGTGTATCTTTTGGGACTTGTGTACTTTCTAAGGTAAACCTTGATGTATTCCTTAAGTGTTGTTATCATGTTTAGACTAGTTTTAAAGTCTTTAGAAGTGATTATAAATAATGGAAGGCTTGTTAGGAAAATTACCAAACTCTATACATGAAAAATAGAGTTTTAAGATTTGATAGAGAAGAGCATGGCCATATTTTCTTTTTGTCTTAATAGCTTTTCATTTTTCTGAGGAGAAAAAATGGCTATTTTTTTAAATATGACCTTGTGACCTCTATGTATATAAAAGACCCCCTAAAGCTTATTTTCCACCACTTTATGCTTCTATCACTTACCCCTTTTTCATTTTATTTATCTAAATGTATTTTCTTTCTTCCAAACATTAAAACCCTAATTCAAACTCAAATTTAAGGTATGATTTTTTCTTGGTCATGAATTAAGTGTTCTTACAAGATGGGATTTCTCTCTCTACATGACACCTAAGCACTATATCTTTCTTAATTCTTTATAGGTAAAGTTAAAGTTCCTTAGGGGTAAGAATTTAGAAAAATGGCTTATTCCATATCGTCTTCCCTAACTTTTTTTCTTTTGAATTCATTCACCTTTATAAACTAATTTGACATGGTTTTGTTAGTTTTTGAGCTTTAGGTTCCAAAACCTTACATTTGGGCATAATAGGTCTCCTTATGAGGTTTAATGTTTCACCTCATCTTCTTTAGGAATTAACATTTTACGCATGGTAGAAGCTTACTTATTATTTATTAGTTATTGATGATTATTGTGTTCCTAGAGACCATATCATAAGACAACCCTCAACTTTTCCATAAGTGACTTTGAATTAATATTGGCCTGAGTGAGTTAATTCACCAAGGTTTATGTCGAATTAGCATGTTATGAGATATATGTTTAAGTTAGCTATTAGATGTTGTTAGAGTTATACTGTAACTTTGATGTTTTACTTTATGCTAAGCTAAGAATTACTCTTCATATATTATGGTTTAAATGCTTTATTATAAATGTAAAGCTTTTTACCAAAGTCATGAAATTTCCACCTAATTATAGTTAGAACAACACGGGTAATAGTTGAATATCTATTAGGAACCAAAATTTACATTACCACTTTAAAGTAAAAAAAGAGATTGGATTTGATATCAATGAAATGCCTAATAAAAATTGGTAAATTGCATCGACATCATATGAGTTGTTCATATTAATGTATTATTTCATTAGCTAGCATATAATGAACATGCATAAGCAGTAATTTAACTTAGGAACAAAACAACACTAACAAATGTAAAAGTAAACATAAAATGTAAAGGGCCTAAAAGTAAAAGCATATAAGAGAAACTATACTAAAGCATGCATAACTTTTATATTATAGCATAAAAGTAAAAGCATAATTATATGGCATGGAAAATGAATCTAACAAAATAATGGCAATCATATGTTAACCATGTGACCCCAAACTTGCTAAGGCACTTGTCTTAACCTCTACAGTAAATGATGTGTTTTGAATGATTATAAAACCTTGAAAAGTTTTAACCTTTATACTTGAGTGTTTGTACTTATGTGATTCTTCCTTATTTTGCATAAAGGTATTATTGACTCCTTAAAATGCTTTTAAAGATAAATGTAAGGTACACCTTAAAGGCAATTCCTGGAGAAAAGACAAATGCTTAAGGATATAAGACGAGAATGTTTGACCACTTAGATGCTTTTAAGGTTAAAGGCAAAATGCCTAGGATGGAAGATATGCCTAAAACATAAAGAGATTGTTTGATTCCTTTTATATGCTTTAAAAGATGGAGACAAAACATATATTAACGTGGGAGGACCTAAGCATGCCAATGATAAATGGCAACAACAAACCTCAAAGTTAAAAAGGGTGTAAGAATAAAAAGAAGAAAAAGTGAAGGCAAGTTGAGATAAGCAACTTTAGCAATCATGGAAAGTGTCATAATACCCTAGAACAAAACAACAACTATGAAGCATGTTTAATAGCCTATTGAAATCATCTTTAAGAAATCCTTTATTTGTCTACTTGATTTATAAGGTAGCTCAACGACCATGGAAAGACATGCAATGATTGTGATGAGACTAATGATCGTAGATGGATTTTAAAATATTCAATGACCATTGATAATATGATTCAATGATTGTTAGGGACATCAAATGCCTATTAAAAAGAGATGCAACAACTTCGATAGTTATAAAAAGCATTTAATGACCATGACAACACATAATTACTATATTTTCAAAAGTTGACATGATTGCTTTTATGTGTCTACTAACTAGTTTTTGAGGTTTTTTCTACATAAAGACCTTTATTAGAACTTTCATACGTGTTATAGAATTTGTGAAAGCCTCAATTCTTTGTGAAAATTTTGTAAAAGATTATCCTTTATAATTTTAGGTAGAGTGAGCTTTATGTGAATTTATAGCAAACCTTTGAGTTTATCAAAATAGGCTTTCTTTAGCACTAATTGTATATTATTACATATCTTAGAGGCTTAGATACTTACCTAGGATCATTCCTGTTGGACTAGGATGATTAATCCTAAGTCTTGGACCTCTTTTGATCTTGATAAAGGAGATTGATCAATCCTAATGTTTTCAATTAAGCATTGTTATGTAGAAATTAAGTTAGATTTCAATTGGAAGTTGGAAGGATTACATAATCTTCAAGAAGGCAAAGTTCATCCAAATTCGTGGTTTGTGGTCTATAATTCGTAATCGCGACCTAGTTCAAAGAAAGGGTGAAACTCAGCCAGAAGGATTCGCAGGGAACATCGCTACCGCGACTAATCCAAAGATGGGAGTGTCAAAGTCACAAATAAATTTGTGATGTGTGTCACGCCTCAGTCACAGCCGAGACTTTCAAAGTAATTAAAAAGGGAAGCTAGTCCATAATCATAGCATACCAAGTGTCCCACGTATCTGTTGGAGAATAAAATTCGCGAGAGCAACATTTTAGGTAGCGATCGTGCTTCCAAAAGAAGAAGATTGTCTTTCAAATATAAGGATTCGCATTCTGAGTCGCGCCCTGTACAAAAAAGAATCGTAACTGTAACTTTTGTTGGCAGTTATAACACAACGACTATATTTTCCTGATGGACCAATAAGGAGCTGCCACATGGACTAGTCGTTAAACACAAAAGAGTTTTTTTGTCGCAATTTTTGGCTCCCATATGGAAATTTGGATTTCACAACCGCGATTGACAAGTAGTGATCGTGACTCCTGCCTGACATTCAATTCATGCAAAATCTGCCTAGCATGTCTTGAAGATTTATTGAGCTTTAAAGTCTAACATCTCTTTGGTGGGTATGAGGTATAAATACTCCACTAAACAATGATAAATAAGATAGATAAAGAATTCATTACTTGTGTTAAAGCTCTCAATCTTTTGCTACTCATTTTCTTCTCTTCTTTATGAGATTGTGAGTGTTGGATGTGAACATTAAACACCAACTGTAAGAAAGGTTATAGTGTGAGCCTACGAAAATACTTAAGAGAGGTTATTGTGTGAGCCTTAAAAATACATAGTGTAAAGGTTATTGTGTGAGCCTTGAAAACATATAATGTAAAGGTTGTTGTGTGAGCCTTGCAAAACACAAAGTGTCAAAGTTAGGTATGAGCTTGGAAACACCATTCTGAGTTAGCGGAACACCCAATTGTAGAGAATTAGGGAATGGACATAGGGTTGATTATATCTGAATCACTATAAATCGTGTACCTCATCTTCTATTCTTCTTTATCCCTTACTTTAAATTTTTTTTATACACCAATTTGACCCCCTTTCTTGGTGCCTAGGGCCAACAAGTGGTACCAGAGCCAAGTCTCACATACAAGCCTTAATTGGGTGAGCGAAGTTCATAGCACAATAGGGAATCCACTCACACCTTAAGCCTCACTTTGATGGATCCGACTATTGGAAGTATAGAATGAAAATCTACCTTATACATATGTGGTGGGCCTTTGGGATGTGGTTGTCAAAGAATGGAAACCACCCACTAAAGTTGTGGATGGAATTGAAGAACTCATTCCAAGGGAAGAATAGGTTGAAGCTCACAGGAGATCAAATGGCAAAAACAAGAGGGCAAAGGCCACTCTTCTAAGCTCTCTCTCTCTAGAGAATATATTGGAAAAATACAACATTGCCAAACAGCACATGCCATTTGGAAGACTTTTGAGAACTACCATGAAGGCACAACTCTAGTTAAATCAAGCCATTTTGAGATGTACGTGACGGAATGAGAGCTCTTCATGATGAAGGACCATGAAAGCATCACCGAAATGATGAATAGACTCCTATCCATCATCACCAACATGAAGAAATTTGGAAGGACTCTCACCAACTATAAGGTAAACACAAAAATTCTTAAAACTCTATCTTTAGATAAGTTTGGTGTTAGAGTGTGCAACATCCAAGAGTCCAATTCAAAGATTAGGAAGGTTCCAATAGATGTGTTGATAAGCAAACTCTTAACTCATGAGTTGGCCTTATAAAAAGATGAGCAAATGACGAAACTAAAAGGCTAAGGAGATAAACTAGAAAAGATAAAAGCACCTTGGCACTCAACTCCTCAATAAAGGAAAAGAAGGTAGAAACTACCTCTAGTGATGAAGAAAGTGACAAAGAAGAAGAAGAGCTAGCAATGGTCTCAAAAAGGACAAAGGAGTTTATTATAAGAAGAAAAGAAAGAAGAAGCTTCAAGAAGATAGCTCCTAGTCCAAGAGAGAGATCCAATGAAATCACTTGCTATGAATGTGGCAAATAAGGTCACATCAAGTACGATTTTCCCAAATTAAAGAAAAAGAAGAGATGGGACAAAGAGAAGAAGAAGAGCTTTTTAGCCACATGGAATGACAGCTTAAGTGAAGATGAAGAAGAAGGAGCAGTTGCCAACATTTGTTTTATGCCACAAAAAGATTCTACAAATGAGGTAAGTACTTCTTCCCATTCTCATTCTGATTTTGATGAATTTGATGAGATAGATGAAGAGCTTCTAGAGGCTCTAACTATAAGATGTGACAAATATAAGTCACAAAAGAAGTGTCAAAAATTAGAGGATGATTATAAATCCTTCAATAATCTTGCAAGCGATTTAAGAGCAATAAATGATAAGCTGAAAAAATATATGGAAAATCTTTCTACATCATCTATTTCATTGGCTTCATTAAGAAAGGAGAATGACTCTCTAAAGGGAAAATTCATTGAGCTTATAAGTTCAATCTCCAAATTCCATAAAGGAAAGGAAGCCTTAGACACATTGATTGCGTCACAAAGACCAGTATTAATTAGACATAGTCTAGGCTTCAACAAAGCCTCTTCATCATCTCAAACTACATTTGTTAGATCATCAGAACCTCAAACCTCAAGTGTTGAGGTAATTGGGAACAAAGTGCTTCTAGCACTAAGCCTCCTAAGCCTAAGGCAAAAGGAAAGCTCTCCCAAGCTCAAGAGCGAAGACTCAAAGAGCTAACCATGCCTACATGTACAAAAAGCATGCTCACTCTCATAAACTACTTCTCATCATACATGCACATGCATGCATTCACACAGTCAAGGTATGAGAAGGCCTCCTACTCATACTAAACATATGCATAAGAGAAGGACTCATAAGTCAAAACTCTAATGCCATTATTGCATGAAATTTTGGCATGTTAACATTCATTGTTTTATTAGGAAGGCTCACCTCAAATTAGAGGACCCTTCAAGTCCTAACCTCCTAGAACCCAAGTATGCTTGGGTACTTAAAAAAAGGTGACTCATTTTTATTGTGTAAGGGAGTGTGGCAGCCACCAAATCAAGTAATTGGCATGTGGATAGTGGATATTCCAAGCATATAACTGGAAATAGAAAGCTATTCACGACATTGAAAGAAAAAGAAGGTGGAGATGTCACATTTGGTAACAATGCCAAGGGTAAGGTAATTGGCATTGGAACCATTGGAAAGAATGGTTGTTCATTAATTGATAATGTTTTATTAGTTAGTGGTTGACAACATAATTTGTTAAGTGTAAGTCAATTGTGTGACAAAGGTAATAAAGTCACTTTTGATGCTAGGGACTACAGAGTCACTACTTTAGTGGATGATCAAGTTATTTTCAAGGGTGAAAGAAAAGGCAAAACCTACTCAATTGACTTAGACAATTTGGCTAACCAATCTTTTAAGTGTCTTATGTTTTTAAGCAATGAAGTTCGGTTATGGCATGAAGGTTTGAATATGCAAGCATGGATCTTCTTCAAAGCCTATCTAAAGGAAAGTTGGTGGAAGGCCTTCCCAAGCTAAATTTCACCAAAGACAAGACATGTGGTCCTTGCTAAATGGGGAAGCAACATCAAGCCTTCCACAAAGCAAAAAAATGTTGTAAGTTCTTCTAGACCACTTCAACTAGTTCATATGGACTTGATAGGACCTACTAAGAGTGCTAGCTTAGGCGGAAAGCATTTTGCACTAGTCCTAGTTGATGACTACTTTAAGTTTACTTAGGTATCCTTTTTAGCTCATAAGAGTGATACTTTTGAACCTTTCAAGAGTTTTGCAAAAAGAGTTCAAAATGAAAATGGTTACTTCATTTCTTCTATTAGGAGTGACCATGGAAAGGAATTTCAAAATGAGTCTTTTGAAACTTATTGTTTGGAGAATGGAGTTTTTCATAATTTTTTAACTCCTAGAACACCACAACAAAATGGTGTTGTAGAGAGAAAAAATAGAACACTAGTAGAAATAGCTAGAACTATGCTCAATGAGTATTTTTTGCTAAATTACTTTTGGGTCGAAGCCATTAATACTTCGTGTTACATTGCAAATAGAGTTTTTAAAAGACCCATTCCCAATAAAACTTCTTATGTGCTATGGAATAGTAGAAAATCCAAGATTTCATACCTAAGAGTATTTGTGCTATATTTTAAATACCAAGGATAATCTTGGGAAATTTGACTCCAAGACCAATGAAGGAATATTCTTAGGTTATTTCACCTCTAACAAGGCATATAGAGTCTTTAACAAGAATTCAATGGTAGTTGAAAAGTCTATGAATGTTGTCTTTGATGAATCTAGTAAACTTGATCTTGGGAAATGTGTTTTTGTTGATGATCTTGTAGGTGATTTTGAAAAGCTAGAATTGGAAGACACCACAAGAAGAGAGGATAAAAGCAAGGAAGGAGGTGAATCATCAAAGGAAGATGTGGAGCCATAACAACAACAAAGATATGAGCCAAGCTAAGATCTACCAAAAGATAGGAGATTTTTCAAATATCACCCCAAGGACTTGATCATTGGTGATACCTCTAAGGGTGTAAGTACTAAATCACAACTCAATCCTTTAGATAATAATCTTGTATTTGTTTCTTAACTTGAGCCAAAACCAATTGATGAGGCACTTGATGATGAGAGTTGGGTGTTTGTTATGTAAGAGGAACTCAACCAATTTGAGAGAAACAAGGTATGGGAACTTATCCCAATGCCTAAGGAGCACTCTATTGTAGGTTATAAAT
>CATIWR010505280.1:0-19800 GCA_949677035.1 Omphalea diandra | reverse complement strand
ATATATATTAAAAAATATATATATATATATATATATATATATATATATATATATATATATATATATATATATATATATATATATATATATATATATATATTATTTGGTCTCAAAACTCAATTTTAAGTAAGTGTTTGTCATTTGTCAAGTAATTATTTTATCAATATAATATTTTTTACAAGTAGCAATCTAATCAAGTTCAATTTATTTTATTAATTATAGTCTTAGGGTTAATTTTAAACCATGACTTTAGTTTTAAATCATTACTTGTCGTTTATCAAAAAATTATGTATAATATAACTATTTGTATATTATACTACAAAAAACTATCATATAAAAATCTAAATAAAAAATTAGAAAACGTAATTGTCATATAAAAATCTTCTAAATAGAAAATTAAAAAATCTAAAAAACAAGAAGTTTAAACAAATAATTGTGTATAATATAGTTACGTGTCATTATTTTATATTATATTACAGAAAATTGTCATATCAAAATTTTAAATAAAAATTTTTAAAAATTAACTACCTAATAAAAATCTTTTACATAAAAAATTGAAAAAAAAAATCTAAAAAGTAAAAATTTTAGATAAGAAAGTAGGATCATATAAAAATTTTCTAAGCAAAAAATTAGAAAAACTTAAAAGTGAACAAATTCTAAATAACTTCTACACTTAAAATTAGAAAATATAAAAAGTAAAAATTTAAAACAGAAAGTTAAGATTTTAATTAATTCTATGGATCATTTAAAATTTTAATATATAAGAGCTAACGACAATATAATGAATTACTTTATTTAAGTTTAACAAATTTTCTTTTAAAATTATGTTGTATAAAATTAAATATATAAATCAATGAACAATTTTTTGTTAGAACTGCCTCAAATGTGCGTGTATTTGTATGTGTGTGCATATATATATATAAAGTATTAGTATTGCTTATATGATGGATATCTTATGATGAGTATCTAGAGTGTTTCCCAAATAAGGTAAAGATGGTATTATTTTTTCATATTAAGTTATTATGACGAGAAGTAAGGTTGCCTCTTTTCATAGTCTTAAGTGCTAACTTATATCTTCCTTTTATAGGTTATAAGTAAGGATGTAAATAAATCGATACAGCTCGCAAACTGTTTGATATCAATTCAAGAGATACTTGAAATTGACTCAAAATTAATCAAGTCAAACTTGAGCTTAAGCTACTTGAGTAATCAAGTGAGTCGAATTTAAGTATCAAAATACTCGACTCGAAAGCTCACGAGCTTAATTGACTACTCGACTCGGGAGCTCACGAGCCTAATTGAGTTTAGACATATTTATAATATTACAAATTGAATTTAATCGATTCACACCTAATCGAGTTTATTTGAACCCAACTTTCAATTTATAGAATTCACAAAAAAATTATATAAATAAATGAATCTAATCGAGTCGAGCTTGAGTATTTAAGTACTTGACCGAACTTAAACTCGAGCTTAAAAATTGAAACTCGATTGAGCTCGAGCCTTAAGTTTTTAAGTCAAGTTCGAGCTTAAGTTTTACATGGTTTGACTTGACTAGACTTGATTATATTTGACTCGACTATACTCCTACTTGTGAGTGTTAATATTTACACATTGTGTTTTTATTTATTTGATTAATTATTCAAATTATTAATATGAATTTATTTATTAAATAGATTCTTATTAAATTATTAAATATACTAAATAATTATTAAATAAATAAAATTATTAAATAAAATATAATAATAATTATTATTAAATTATTAAATAAAAAATAAATAAAATAGAAATTCTATTTGCATGACCGAGGATGAATGATTGTATATATTGTGTTTAATATTGATGTATGAAAGGATGCTATATGTATGTTTAAGGCCGTGAAATGATGCTATATGTATGTTTAGGGCCGTGCTAATATGGAAAAAACTTGTAAATGTTAATATACTTAATCTCTTGTTCATAATGTGTCATCTTTGTTCTTCTAAATAGACTTCTAAGTATCATCATTTATGTGCCTTGAGTCTGTTGTGCCTCGAGTGGCACTACTTCTAGTTGAGCTTAAACCTATATGTTTACTTTTCTTTTCTTGTATCCCATTGATGTGGGATTTGAGATGTTACACTTCTCCATCCTTAGACTTGTGACTTTTCATCGCAACATTTTCTCACTTGGGTTCAGGTTAGGTTTAGCTCCTAGATATTTACTTTTATTTTCTAATATTGAGATGTTATAGTTCTTTCTTTCTTAGACTTTCGCATCCTTGTTATAATATTACAACTCAATCATAATCCATATTTACAACTAGACTCATGCAAGAGTGGCTCATAACTCTATGTAAATTTCCTACTCATAAGCCCACTAATTCTATGTAAATTTCCTACTCATAATAGCTTTAATATCAATTATACTAGTTTGAACTCAATTGTTTCGTATAACTCGTGCATAAACGGCCACATCATGTTGCTAAAAATGATGAACTCATGTTACTATAATAGTTAGACTTACTTTTGTTTTCTTATATTCTACTAATGTAGAATTTGAGATGTTACAATACTGCTGCAAAGTTTTATAGTGAAATTGGAAAAATGCATAGTCAGATCCTCAGATAGTATTATTGTCGATGGAGCCACCTGTGATCAAGTCTTCCATTGAAAGCCTTGACCATAGCCCCTGCGTTTGTGTGAGTTTATTCTTAGCTCAGAATATTGGGTTCGATTACTTCGTCGTTATTATTATTATTATTATTATTATTATTATTATTATTATTATTTACGAAGATAGGAACTTGGTTTCATTATTTTGTAATTCTAGTGTCTTGGTTTCCATAATTTTTCAGAGGTAAATTACCCAAATAAGGAAGACTTCCTTGATTCGAGAATGTGTTGGTGCTTGCAATCAAGGACTTAAGCAAACCTACTTTTTAATTGGCTTCTCAACATTTTAATCGATGTCTGCCTTCTACTTGGATTTCTTTCCTCTCCAGCTTTCATGAATTTTTTTGTGCACCAAATCTTTTCAAGTTTAGCAATGCAGTTTCTTTTCTGACCCCAAAGTAAAAAATCTACCATCTTCTGTTGAGTCGACTCGCTGTGCCCTTTTGAAAAAAAGGGAGAAACACCTCTTCAACCCAACCAAGAAATACTCTTTTATGAGCTAGCGTGCAAACATTATTTTACGGCAAAGATGTCGTAATTCCATAAGGTAAGGCCAAAGTTTCTCGATCTCCTTTCATTTTTTTTTTTTTAAATTTAAAATATTTTGATTTCAATCACAAGCCTCAAAAGCACATTATCTCTGTTTTATCCAACCAATAATAATAATAAAAAAAATCCAAACCTTAATGTCCACGTGCTCGTCGTGCTTGATCGTCTTCTTCCACCTAAGCCCCCGGCGCACGTTAACCTCTGTCAGTCGGTCTCCGTCATAACTCCTATTATCGATCCTCTACTCCCAATTTCACTTCTCTTTAGTTGTGTAACAGCTCCATTGTAATTATTATTATTTTTTTGGATCGATATTTAAAATAAAAATGATGGGATCAGAAAACCAGGACTTTGGGGAAGCCGCATCTCGAGAAGAAATGGAGAACCTCGTGCTCGATGACCCTTCCAACGCCGCCACCACCACCAACGGCACCAAATCCTTCTCGGATTACCGTAGTGCTATGTCATCACTTACCGACACGCACCATCCTCTGTCGCCGCCGTTACCTGATTCTGATCCCCTTCTTACTCCCCCGCCTTCTCGAAACCCTACCAACGTCTCTACTGATAACTCTTCCTACATCGAACCGCCCTCCTACGCCGATGTCATTTTCAGTCCTTTTGAAGAAAACAGAGTCAATGAAATCAACGGCGTAGATAGCCCTAGTCGTTATTCCGATTCTTCTGCTTCTCTCTCACGGTCACCATCCTCCAGCTCCGATTATATCAAAATAACTGTTTCGAATCCACAAAAGGAGCAAGAAACTTCTAATTCTCTCGTTCCAGGAGGTAACACGTATGTTACGTATCTGATCACGACGAGAACCAATATAGCTGGATTTAGTGGATCTGAGTTTAGCGTACGGAGGCGGTTTAGGGACGTGGTTACTTTGTCAGATCGATTAGCAGAGTCACATAGAGGGTTTTGTATCCCGCCGAGACCGGACAAGAACGTGGTGGAGGGCCAAGTGATGCAGAAGCATGAGTTTGTGGAGCAGAGGAGAGTGGCAGTGGAGAAATACTTGAGGAGACTTGCTGCGCATCCAGTGATAAGGAAAAGTGATGAACTAAAGGTATTTTTACAGGCTCAAGGGAAGCTGCCGTTGCCAACGAGTACTGATGTTGCTTCAAGGATGCTTGATGGTGCAGTGAAGTTGCCAAAACAGTTGTTTGGAGAGAACGTGGTAGTGGCGCCACAAGAAGTGGTGCAGCCGGCAAAAGGAGGGAGGGATTTGTTGAGGTTGTTTAAGGAGTTGAAGCAGTCGGTAGCTAATGATTGGGGAGGATCAAGGCCACCAGTTGTTGAGGAAGATAAAGAGTTTATGGAGAAGAAAGAGAGGATGCATGATCTTGAGCAGCAACTGAGCAACGCTTCTCAGCAGGTGCATTTGTAGTTCTATCATATTTGGTTCTTTTTTTCTCCAAAGTGGTAATTGAGGTGTATCTTCAATTATGTGATTTTGCATTTTAGACTTTAATAATTGTTGTATTTCGGAATTTGTTAATAGGCAGAATCGCTGGTTAAGGCACAGCAAGATATGGGGGACACGATGGGAGAATTAGGATTAGCATTTATAAAATTGACCAAATTTGAGAACGAGGAGGCTATCTTTAACTTGCAGAGAGTAAGGGCTGCTGACATGAAAAATGTGGCAACAGCTGCTGTTAAAGCAAGCAGATTCTACCGGGAGCTAAATGCACAGACTGTGAAGCATCTGGTAAAAAATGCAGAAATTTTAGCTATGGATTGCATTTTGGAATTTTCTATTAAGTTTAATTGTGTACATAGATTCTAGGTATGAGTTGCTTTGTTTACCAGTTAGTGCATTCTATATGCAATGGATAAAAGCATTGTATTGCTTGAGATTAGGAGTCTGCCACATGCTAAAATTAGTCTAGATGTCCAATCCATTTTTCAAATTGACCAATCGAGAATTGAAAATCTCATTCTTCTCAAAGGAAAGTTTGCTCTTGTTTCAATTTGGCAGGATACACTCCATGAATATCTTGGGCTGATGCTATCTGTCCATGGTGCATTCTCAGATCGTTCTAGTGCTTTGTTGACTGTGCAAACTCTTCTATCAGAGTCATCCTCATTGCACTCGAAGGCTGAAAAACTTGAGGCTGCATCATCGAAGATATTTGGTGGTGACAAGTCAAGGATTCGCAAGATAGAGGAGTTGAAAGAAACCATAAGAGTTACTGAGGATGCAAAAAATGTTGCAATCAGAGAGTATGAGCGAATCAAGGTATCACTTTTTATGTTTTTGTGCATATCAATCTTTGGTCTTTCAACTTAAACTTTAGCATGATTGTCATTGCAAATGATAAGGTTAGAACTAAATTTTTAAGAACTCTTTTGTTCCTTGTTTGTGCACTTTGGCTTTTACCAGAAATTCATAATGACAATTCATGGAGTGCACTAAATTCATAATGACAATTTTCCATAAAGTTAGAACTAAATTTTCCATAATGACAATTCATATCTATTATACACTGTATTGACTCTTAAGTAATAAAACATGTTGGTTTTTGTATATAATATGTGTTGAGAACAAAATAAGATTGGACAAATCCTGTATTTTTTGAATGATATCATTTTTTTTTTCTTAGGGTAGAAATTGTTTTCTCAGTACGTTGGTTTTCCTACAGATCTTTCAGTGTGTTGAGAATTGGTGTCTGAGAATAGTTTGTTGAAAATTAATGTCTGCAAAAACTAAGAATAGAAATTGTTTTCTCAATACTTTGGTTTTCTTACAGATCTCTGAGTGTGCTGAAGATGAATATCTGAGATTAGTTTGGTGAAAAATTAATTTGCAACTCGTGTTGTTATCTAATTTGGCCTCGTTAGCAGGTTATGTGGTCCACGATTGATCAATTACCACATAGGAGTTCCATTGTGGGTTAACCCTAGATCTATTGATTTTTGGACCCTGTGGTTATCAAAATATCTAGGAGGTTGGATTAATAAAAAACCAGGTGATTTGTTCTCTCATGATGGATGTAACACTTGTACAAGCTTGTTTGTCTTGGCACTTTTTGAATCATTTTTCCCTTTTCAACATCTCCATGAATGTTACGTTGAAAATTGAATAGCTGATGAGGGATTTTTCTGGGAGATCATTTTGTTAACTGGGAATTGGTGTGCAACCTTATGCCTTGAGGGGATTGGTTATTGGGTATCAAAAACATTGACATAATTGGCAAGTAGTTATGACAATTCCTATAAAACCTCATTTTCTGGCATACTGGAATTAGGTGTATGATGCCACTGCTAGGTTCATTTCTGTGCATGGCTTTTGCCTCAGGTTCACATTTAAAAACTGTGTACAAGCTTGTTTCTTACCATTCCTTCGAACCATTTGCCCATACATTTGTATGTAGGTTTCATAATTGACAAGTTGATGAGGGACTTTGTTGGATTGAAGTGGAGAGTCGGAGATAATTATCTTGTTAGCAAGAGGTGGCATGCAGTCCTGTCTCAATGGAATTGATTGATTCATTGTCTTAAAACATTGCCTTATTTTTTGAAAGTGGTTAATTCAGTGTTTCAAGAGTATATTGGCATGCGGTAGAATGAGTGTGATGCTTGGATGAGGAAAATTTTCCTTTTGAAACTCCTTGGATGTTCATAGACGTAACTAACTCATATTTTCCTTGAGTGCGTATAAAGTTAAGGATATGTCTCATTTTGCTTTTGGGAAGGGATTTATAGGGGATATAATGGTTTCTCTGGTCTTCTGAGTCTCTTTTGAATGACTTTCTGGGGGATTTTGCTCTGTTTGATTTATCTGAGGTTCTAATGGCATAGCATCCTATCTCCCATTTCATTAAGGTTGTTAATGCAAATTAAATACTATTATTATAACAGTAAATGCTTCAGCCCCAGCTCATTAAATCAGATCAACATAGAGATCCAAAAGCAAGCCTAGCCTCTTGAAAGAGGAAACATTTAAATACTAGTTAATTGCGTTTTCTCCTATTTCCACTTTTAGTTGATTGCCTGGTGTGTGGCTGGTAAAATGTTCGAACTAAGTTCTATTCCTTCTTTTTTCCTGAGTTATTACTCTTTCCGAAGAAATACAAATTATATGCTCATAACAATTAGGAAGTAAATGAAATGAATTTGAGGTTTTGCTGACAAATTGTCTTCTTGATAAATGATGAATGAGCCTTACCTTTTTTGAATTCATGAGGTCTTTCAAGATCAAAAGTTCAGTTAAGGATATAAAATATGGGAAGTTATTAGCATGTCTGAAGTAAGCTTATCTGAAGAGCTACCTGCTGATGTTGATCTCCATGAACCATGATGCAGTTGCTTTCGTGGATATGCTTATGGAAAAATTTGGAGCTATACTGATGGGTGCGTTAAAAATTTGTTTTGCTCATTATGGATATAACTGGTTATTCATCGGGGAATCATTTGTTGCACAAGCATAAAAATATTGATAATTACAAATTACATGTTGAATCTGGTGGCCATACGGAAAAGCCCTATGTACCACACTTCTTTATCCTGTACATCTGATGTAGCAAATAAAGTAGGGATGTGATAAATTTTCCCAGATTGATTGGATTCTAGGAGTGAGGGACTGCTCTTCATAGAATGGCTTTGCCCATTTTATTTTTTGCCATCTTAGTTATGATATAATGACCAAGGGAACTTGCTAATACTGGAGCCAAGTTTTCAGACTAACCAAGGAGCTATAATTTGAATTCTGGTAACCTTACATTATTAGCATTATTTTTGTATTTAGAGGTTAGATATCTCGTGCACTTGCCTACCAGATTAGTGAATGTATAATGTATGGCAACTGAATAAACAACAGTGTATTAGGTAATTGGTATGGCTGATAAAAACCACATTAGTTGATGTATGATTCACGGGAACAGGGTAAACAAGAACAGTGTATTAAATAATTGGTATGACTGGTAAAAGGACTGCTAAAAAGCCTATCAGATTCCAAGTAGTATTCTTAGGATCTTCATTTGGTACATTTTACAGTTACTTTTTTTCTCTCTTCCATCTGTAATCCATCATTACGTATCAATATTACTATTTTCTTTTCATGTTTTGATCACAAAAAGTTAGGTTTTGGCTTTTAAACTGTATTCAAGTGACTGTCAGGAATCATAAGATCCAACATTTTCTCAAGTATTTTTTTTTTTTTATGCATTGGGTAGTTTGTCTTTGCAGTGAGTTTGGTTCTTGCTCTGGTCACCAACTACAGTCCGTTGATCTGGTGTCATTAATCATCCTGTTTTATGCTGTTTGAGATTTGGTTTGAAATCCTTATGAATTTGTGTATTTTATCTGATCTGAGCTTAATTTTGTGATTGATGAAAATTTATAAACTCATCAGTGGAGTGTTTGACTGCTATTTTCTTCTTACATCTGCTTTTCAGGTTTAATGTTTGTAAGAACTTTCTCATCTATGCTATATATTTTTTGAGTGTAATGTTTCAATTGGCTTAATGAGAATGTACTTGCAGGAGAATAACAGGAGTGAGCTTGAAAGGCTTACTAGAGAAAGGCATGCTGATTTCTTGAACATGATGAAGGGATTTGTTCTTAATCAGGTACTATTTGTTTTTTGAAATCCTTGGATGGGGATGCTAAATTTTTCCAGGAAACATAAAATTGTCTATTTCAGATTGACTTAAGTTTAGCTTCTCTTGAAATGTTTGTTTTTGGAGTAATATTGATCTTATTAGTTCTTCTGGATGAGATTTGCATATTTGATCGAACCTGCTAATGCATTCTGCAAACTATTGATTATCTTTTGCTAAGACCTGTATATTCATCTATCTAACCATTGTCACAAAGTGCTTTAGAGGTACAATGTGCTGGCCTAACTACTAAAAAAAATCCAAACATAAAGTACTTTTCTTCAATTTAGCCCACACTTCATTTCTTAATAACACAACAGCTCTATTTAAGAATTGATTGCAATGTTATCTTCCATGATATTTTTGGTAACCAGAAACTGGAATCTAATAATGTGGCATTTTTTAAATAAAAAATGAAAAGGCAACTAGACGTAAAAGTGCCTAGCAGAGACGTGTTTTATGTTGAATGGTGAGCTAAACTTGCACTTTTTTCTTTCATTTCTTGCCCTCTCTGTTCTCTCTCTCCATGACTAAGTTGTGTCACGTTTAGCCTTGAGAACATGACCATTATATGGTTGCCATGTATGTTATAGAAGTGTCAGTTAGCTGAAATTAAAATCATTGATAAATTTCCTATTAATTAAAATATAAAGGTTTAATGACAAAAAAAAAAGTCCACACCTTTTTGCATTTCCACTATCGTACACATTCTAAAATAGGCATTGTGACCTAAAATTGGCCAAACATGTGCCAATTGTGTTATGCATCGTATAAAAACACATCAGATACAAAATCAATGGAAATTTCGCAAAAAAAGTCATTTTATTTTTTAAAAAAATCATTTGAAACTATTATCAATTAAAATATTAATCTTTCGCAATTTTTTTTTGTAAATTTGAGGTTGTTTATGGGTTGCACATCAAAAAATGTATTTTTTTAAGCAAAAATAACAACTATTTCAATTTAAGTTCCGCACTCCCAATTTTAAGCATGGGTACAATTGTTATAAGTTTAATCATTTTTGGATAAAATTATCTATTTTAAAAGATTTAGATACAACTTTAAAAACGTAATAAAGTTTTTTTTAGTAGGTAGGCCAAATATAAATCATACACAATTTTTTTTTCTTTTTTTTGTTTTTTTAACAAAAAAATTGAGCTGTTGTGAGTTCTACAATAAATTTTTTTTAAGGTTAAAATAGCAGTTATGTCAATGAACAGCATAAGCTCTCATCCCTTTTTTTTATCATGGGTACACAATTGGCACAATTTGCGCGATTTTGGGTAAAACTACCTATTTTGAAAGGTTGAGTACAAACTGTGAAATCATGGAAAGGTTTGGGTTTTAAATGTCATTAGGTCTTTATTTCAATTTTTTCTGTTATGGATTGTGCATAAATGTACATCTGTTAGATTGTTGGTATGGATTAATGGTCAAACTAAAGAATATGACATAAATGAAATAAATTCTGTTAAAGTAATATCATCTAAGGAAAAAAGGAAAACAAAGCCTTCAGATTTTGTCTGCACATGTGAATTTGAATTTCTCAACGAGATTCATTCATGTGAAGTCACACACTCGCAGATTCTTGGTTTTATTGGATGCATGACATTATTTACCTTATCTCAAATTGGTGAAGGAAAATTATCATAATTTGGTCTCTATGTCCCTGTTTGTCAAATATAGTGCAACCTAGCAATGCAAAATGGACCTTGGTTATTGTAAACTTGCAGATAAATACTGTCCTTGTCCACCCAGGCTATTTTTTGTACGACATATATATAAAGCTATAATATCTCGTTACTTTGGTTAAAACAAGAGTAAATTATAGTATGACGATATGTCCATTATATTAGTTAATTATCATTATCTTAGATTATGTAATGCTTATTACATACATAAAGTTATTTAATCATTATTAATTTACATTATTACTTATTTTTGCTTCTACAAATCACCACATGTGCTGTTGCCCTTCCCTCTTGTAAGAATCACCTAACTGATTGGCACTTCTACCACTATGCCATATCCAACGCGAAATAAACTAAGTACCAGGATAAGAAATGGGCATTCGTTAGCTTTTCGTTTTTACAAGCAAACATAACCAGAACAAGGAATGACCATTCGTTAGCTTTTCGTTTTTGCGAGCAAACATAGAATAGAATGCTCATCACTTCATATTCATTGCATTGTTAGATGCATAACATGCCATTACACCCTGTCATAGCTCAATTCTTTGTCATACCTCTGTTATTTCTGAAGTCGTAATTGTGTTGCTTCTTGTTATTTGAAGAGTGGTGAAGGTGGAAAATAGAGGGAAGAGGGGAAACTCACTGTTCATCCATGTTATCTTGCCTTAAATGTGAGGGTTTGCCAGATCTTAGAACATGGGCAATCCAGGGAAGAGACAGAGAATTAAGTGAGGAAAAGATGTATTCTGGGAAATAGAGAAACCCAATGCTAAATTAGGCCTTTCAGATAGTAGAGCATAGAGGTTTAGAGGCAAAATGGAATAAGAAAAGACAGCTCCAACATCATCATCTAATGTTTACATGAATGACCAAAAAATATCACATGCTGTTAACCTGGAAGGTATAAAATACACAATCTGGATTTGACATAAAGAAATAAACTAGCATATACGAGATAAAAATGGGATGACAAGTGCCAATATTCCAAGTGTTCTTTTTATCTTCTTATTATGCTGAAACTGATTATTGCATGTATGCTTAAGCCTATTGGGATTTGATCTAGCTCAAAACAAGTGTTCTTAAATTTGATATGATACAAGGGAAATGCATCTCATACTGTTGTTTTCACTGCCTAAATCATCCCAATATTTCGTTGTTTTGTTAATCCATTTTTACATTTAAGGATGCATGAATATTACTAGTGTTAGATGCATGAGTTAAAAGGACAGCATTTATCAAAATCTTAAGCAGTAAAATTTATAAATTTTAAGAGCATCCGATTTTTTATGCTGTCAAGTGAGCAGTAAGATATTGCCTTCTATCAATAAGTGACTTTATTCTAGATTTACCTGAATGTATACTTTTGAAGAGCACATGGAAACGATTATCAGTTCTCACATGCAATTTTTTTAGTATAAGATGATATGTTTAGTCCCCATGATTGCAAATTTCAACATGCAGGTGGGATATGCTGAGAAAATTGCAAATGTGTGGTCAAAGGTTGCGGAGGAGACTAGTGCATATGCAAGTGAGGGCTCTTGAATGTGCGGATGTAAATTCAGATCTTTCACTCTTGTTTCTCTTTTATTTATATTTATTGCACATGCTAGGAAATAGTGTTTGATACAATAAAATTTTTTTTTTTTGTTAGTTCAAGTTTTCAGTTAGTCAGTTAGTAACATAACCTGAAATTCAATATGATGTAATTTGCTTGATTACCTATTTTAATTATGGAGTTTGAAGTTGCTGATACTGACATGCCAATGGAAAACGGAAGATGATTCCATCGCATTTTAATGTTGGAACTATTTACTGTTAGCCTTGATTCTAGTCATTCACCATTTTAAAAGTTGGCAATGCGTAAAACAAATCCCTTGAGTTACTTTTTCTTCACTGTGTTGTGCCGACATAATTCTTGTGTTTAATATTATATAATAGGACAAATTAAATTAAAATTAAATACGCATGTTCAACATTATACAATGTGAAAATACGACTAAAATTAAAATGTGCGTATTTTAAAGAGTTGATCAGATTTTATCGGTTACGCAAATGATATGAAATCAGATTTTATCAGTTGTGTAAATGATATGAGATTATATTAATCTGGCTACCTAAAATTCATCGCTAATTTGCCACTTCTGCATGTATGGTTCATTGTCTATTCTTATACAGAAATCGTGCGCCTACTTTTAGGGTTTTTGTAGGGTGTATTTGATATTTATTTTTAGGGTAGAATATGATAATATTCTTATGTTTTGCTCAACTGTATTATTGTGCTTCATTTTATAAAATTAAACTGTAACATTTTTATGTTTAAAAGGTTATTCTATCACTTTTGAGAACTTTCTTAGTCAAATACCAAGAGATTAATAAAACTTTTTTTAACACTTAAAATATCTTCATCTTAAAGCTCTCTTTTCGTATTTAATATCATCTGTAATAAGAAAAAAAAAAAAAAACTTTACAATTTTAGTTTCGTTCCTGTCGTTCCTAATTAATATAATACAAAAGCATACAAGAATTAGGAATAGGACATGCTGATTCACAAAACCATGATACTTATAATTCTACTTTCAAAAAAACAGTTTAGGGAAAATTCTGAACTTTGGCATGTTTTTTGGGTTTTGGACTCGCAATAGAATGAGAGTATGCTAGCCTAGCCCTTCATTTACGACGCAATCTATAAGAATTGGATTCATTGACACTGAGAATCAATTGTTACAATTCGAAATCTAAGTTGAACTGGATCTAGGAATCGGAAAGACTTAAAGTCATCAAACTCGGATACATATATCCTAAATCCATGTCTATTATATGTATATTGTATTCCAACTAAAACTTATTGTTTCATTTAAAATTCAATTTCTATCATATGTGTATCTAGACACGTCAACCACATTTATACTTATAACAACTCTTTTACAACTTTTACTACGTAAATTTTTTTTCTCTTTTTTTTTTTTTTTTCTTATTTTAGTATTTTTTTCTCTTTATTATTATAATTAAAATAAATTGATACAATAATTAGTTTATTTAATTCAGGTTTTCTATTATTATTTTAATTTGATTTAATTTTCATTTTAAATTTTTTTATATAAAAATTAAATAAATTCAATGTTAAAAATAAATGAACTTGATAGTTCTAAAACTTAAGATAAACATCAAAATAAAAAACAAATATACTTCTAAATCAACAACAATCTACCTTCAATAAAAAAATAATGAATCTAAAGTAACAAATAATGTATCTAAAATAAGAAATGATACATTTATAGTATAACACCAATGTACTTATAAAACAATAATAGTGTATCTTCAATAAAAAAATAATGTACTTAGAGTATAACAATAATATACTTATAGTAGAAAGCTAATGTATCCTTTCTATAATATTAATATATTTATATCAAACGTTATGTGCTGTAATTTCAAATTAATATACATGTCTTTTCATATTAATGTACATATCGTATAATATAAATGTATCTAATTAATGTACATATAATATAACACAAAGATACCTAGATGTTTGAACAATTTGTCTCAATAAAAAACAATGGACCTAGAGTAGTAACAATATTTATGATAAAAAAATATTTATTAAAAATATTGTTATAATTATAAATTATATAATAATATTAAATATAATTAAATAATATAATATAATTATATATTGTATTAATTGAATTATATATAATATATAAAACTATAATATATAAAAGCACACAAAATCATTTATAAAAAAAGAAATAAAAAAATGCACAGCTTCCTTTTTCATCCGTCACACTATGAAACAACAGTAAAAATATAAGAAGATTTTATATTTTAAACACCCGGACCATCAAACTTTGTTGTCCGGAGTCCACCGTATAATTTGCAGCCAAACTCTATGATAAACCTAAACTTGTAATGTCTAATATGATTCTTTAGACCCAAAGCATGTCTTACCTACACATACTCATTCGTACATTCTGTATTTATTGTTCTTTCACATAATCATCATTAATTCAAAAGCTAAACTAAACGTCAAGGAAATAGAATTTTCTCACCTTTACATAATTATTCATAAAATATTTAATTTAACATTTTCTTCCATTTTAATTTTTCCTTGATGAAAATAAGGCCTAACTAATGAATAGAGGTGTCAATTTTTGACTCGATCCGAATCTGCCCAAAAAATATAACTCAAACTTGACCCTAACTCGAAGCAAACCCGAAATGATCTAAAAATTTTAAGGTCGGGTCGGGTAAGGGTTAGCCCGACTAATTGAATCAAAACTTACTGGAATTGATCAATTCATGACCTGATCCAATGACAATAAAAAAAATAAAATTTATTACTACATATATAAAGTAGAATAATTAAAATAAAAAATAAATTTATTTTAAAAATATTTAAATTATTTTATTAAATTCAAATTTATTTTATTTTAATGAAAATGTTAATATTTTATGTTTAAATAAATTTACTAATTTTATTGTGTCTTTTTATGTGCCTGAATTACAAATTTTTTATTTACAATAACAAGTTATTTAGTAAAAATAAAAGTTATTTATTGTGATAAAATAATTTTATCAGCTTTATAAAATTATTTCACACAATTGCAAAATATTATTATGGTAATATTACTTTTTATATCTAATTTGATGGATAATAGAAATTTGATACCAATATATTATGACAAAATATTATGATAAAAGAGTTTGTATAATAATTTATCTTAAATACTCATTATTATAATAAAAATTTTTGAATTAAATTTTTTGGGCTCAATGACTCAAAATACTCAAATCTTTTCATAAATTTTCAATTGAATTCAAAATTTATAATTGAGTTAGTTACACTATAATTTGATGAATTAGTTTTTTAATTGTACCCCAAGTCAAAATCAATATTTGTAAAGTATATATTTAATCTTAGTTCACCCTTATATTTTTTCAATTAATTTTAATAAGACTCAAAATTTAGTTTAAATTTTACTGAATAATATTTTTATTTTTACTCAATTTAAATAATTTTTCACAAAAATATTAAAATTTTATTTTATTTTAGTTAATAAATAGATAATTTTATATTAATTTCATATTTTTAATTCTAAAATTTTATTTTATATATTTAAATAATAAAATAATAAAATCCTTAAATTTTATTTCAAAGATAAATTTTTTGAGAATGTTCAGGTTCATATTATGCAATTGATTTTTTTAAATATTTTGTAGAAATTTTATTTTAAATGATTTAAATATTTTATTATTTAAAATATATAAATTAATTTTTAATGAGAGATTGAAATCAATTTTGTTAAATGATAGATTGAGAGATTTATAATTTATAAATTTAAATTTCAAAAAATTTTTAAAAATTTTAAATTTAAATATAAAATTATCATATAAAAGTATATAATAAATTTAATTAAATAAAAATGAGATTAAATTGAATAAAAAATAAAAGTATTATTTTAAGTAAGCTCATGTAATTGGTTTTTAAATATTTCTTAAAGTTTTTGTTTTAAATGATTTAAATAATTTATTATTTAAAATATAAAAACTTAATTTTTTAAGAAGAGATTCAGAGAAATTTTATTTAAATGAGATATTGAGAGATTTCATGAATGATAAAATTTACCATTTAAAATTTTATAGATTTAAATATAAAATTAAAATTTTTTTATGTAAAAGTACATATAATAAATTTAATTAAAGAAAAAAAAGATTAAATTGAATATGAAATAAAAGTATCGTCTTAATTGAGCTCAAATAATTAATTTTTAAAATATTTTTTAAAGTTTTTATTTTAAATAGTTTATATTTTTAAGGAAAGACTTAAAGAAATTTTTTTAATAAGAGATTGAGAGATTTTATGAATTATAAATTAAAATTTTGAAATTTTTAGTTTTTAAATATAAATTTATAATTAGAAAAATTCATCGTATAAAAGTGTATCATAAATTTAATTAAACAAAAATGAGATAAATTGAATAAAAATAAAGTATTATCTTAATTGATTTCATATAATTGGTTTTTTAAATATTTTTTAGAAATTTTTATTCTAAATATTTTTTAAATTTATTATTTAAAATAAAAATTAATTTTTTTTATCAAGAGAATTTTCCTTAAAAAAAATGAGAGATTGAGAGATTTTATGAATTATAAATTTAAATTTTTAAATTTCAAAATTTTAAATTTAAATATAAATTATAATTCATCTTGCAGAAGTACAAAATAAATTTAATTAAGTAAAAGCAAAATAAATGTATCATATTAATTAAACTCTAAACTTAATTTTAGATTTGATTGAACTAATTAAAAAAGTATAATGGTCAACTGAGTTTAAATATGCAATTTACTAAATTTTAATTTTCACTTGAGGTATAATTAAAATTAATTCATCAAATTACAATATACTTGACTTAATTTGAAACTTTGGATACAATTGAAAATCATATAAACATTTACATTTTTTTATGGCATTAAACTAAATTTTTATCGTAATTTTAAATGATTTAATACATAAAAGAAATTTACTAGAAGTTTATTTATTTTTATAATAATTATGATAAATTTGATTTTTATCACGATAAACTCACATATTAAGACAAAATTAATTTTATCATAAAAATTTTTATTATAATAAATAAATTTTTTGTAATTAGTGATTTGTTATCATTAAACATTATATGTTTGTTTGTAAATTAATTTTGTTTGTAAATTAATTTAAATTTTGATATATGACTTGAATAAAATTCTATATGGACTTAGTTCAATTGCTTATTTTTATTATATATAGCTTCAAAAATAAATTATATTTAATTTATTAAGCATTTAAATAAAAATAATTTTTTTAATCAAGTTTTATTTTATATAAAATTTGACTCAAAATAATTTTGAAGAGAAAATTATTATTTTTCTTAACAAATTATGAGAAAATATTGCATAATGATAACAAAATTCAAATGCACATTTAAAAATTAAATAACAATTAACCTGATATGAAATATTAATTTTAAGAGTAAATTCGAAACCCTTTCTGCATGCATGACTTAATGGATAATCCCAATCCATCTGAAACCTGAATGACCCAAACTCAACTCTAAAGAACCCAACCCGACCCGTTTGCAACCTCTACTAATGAATCAATCACATTTATCACATTCTTATAACAAAACTAATCCTTCATGAACACAACCATTGTATTTTAAACCTTACATCCCTCAATACTAATCACAATCATTATTAGAACATGATTGTCATTAATTACAAGCTTCCTAGGCAAAGTGTGGTTCTAAACAACGATTATTACATTTCAAGGGATTTAATCCCATACAATATCATCAAGTACACAACTCAACTAGAAATTTAAAAACTCATATATTAGTGAATATAAGATCTGCCAAAAGCTTTATATTACTAACTATTAATCCTCTATATTCTCATAATTAACTTAAAATTGTTCTTGATCTAGGGTGAGCCTTTTATACCTAGTGAATAGATAATAGTTATTATATAACTCTAGAAAATACATGCATTTTCGTATAATACATCATATATATATATATATATATATATATTTATATATATATTCCATTTATTACTATTTTATTTTTTTACTTTTCTAATTTTTCTTTATTTGCTTATATATATCTTTTATTTATTTCTATGTATTAGGATTCTCCAACAAATTAATAACATTTCATTCAAAGCGTCCCAAACTATGAAAAATTACAAATTATGAAAAAAAATAAAAAAAGAAGATTGTGGCATTCAAAAGTGGTGCGGTACAAAGCAGTTTAAACAGTGCAAAACATGACCTATACATTTGAAAATATGGAAAAATTAGTTTTAGAGGAATTCATGTATAAGTTAAATTGAAAATAATAACTATTCTAGATTTGATTATATGTGTTTTATATGATTTTTTGCTCATTATTGCTTTTTTAACTTTAAGTTTAACAAAAAAGCTTAAATACTTTACAACAATTAGTCAAATAAATTTTTTAATAACTTAGAAATTTTTAATTACTGTAAAATTGTCTCTGTTGTTATTTTTACAAAGCCCCATCTTATAAATAAGAAAAAACTCAATTGGAAAAGAAAAAAAAAAAGACAAACAAAAAAAGAAATTGATTTGAATAAGAAAAAAAAAAGAGTTTTACTAGTGATTGAAATAATATCTTTATGATTTATTTTTGCATAGCAGTTTAAAAAGTTTTTTTTTTTTTTTGAAACAACCAGTTTAAAAAGTTAATCTCTAGAAATTAAAAAATTATACACAATATTAAAAGAGAAAAAAAAAAGAATTGTTTACAATATTAATTATATGTTAATTGGATGCAACCTAAATAACACTTCTATCTTAAAATAATTATAATTCCTGTTACCCATATTTGGCTCCAACTACATCTCCATCTCCTATGTTTTCTATTCTATCACTTTGAATTATATTTGGCTTCAATTGCATTTATATCTCATTTATTTCCCATTCTTATCACCTTTATGGTTACATATTATCATATATACACTCTATAAATTAAATCCTTCAAAAGTGTCGTGGATGCAATTATATCTAAAAGAACCTACATATGTTACTGCCATTTTCTTTATATCATATATATATTTTTTACTTTAATATTGATAGTCTTGAAATAGCTAAACTCCTTATGAATGGTTAGCATTTTATGAATGGATACTTTTTTAGGCAACAGAGATCAAACGATGATGTCACTCGGTGACACGTCATCCAGTTGACTCTATTGATGATAAAGTTAACAAAACATATATTCCTCAACCTATGCTCAATAACATTCAGAAAATTATGAGTGCATTTAATTTTTCGTATCTTTGGAATGCTACATTTATTGGGACAAACTACCATCAATATTTAGATTCTACTTGATGGTAGTTAAGATTTAACTAAATGACTATCAAAGTATATCTAAAGATCACAAGTAGAATCTAATTATTCTCTTACTTTCTTACACCCTGTTTGGATTGTAGGTTTGGATTGGTTTGAAAAATTATGTGGTGTTTGGATGGAAGTGTTTGGGGTGGATTGGATTGGTTTGAGATGTTTTGGCAAACCAACCCAAACCCACCCAAACCAACAAAACACTCCAAATTAAAACACCCAAAATTGGGGTGTTTCAACGGGTTGACAGAAATTATTTGTGTTTGAGTTACATATTTGCCCCGAACCTCTTCGTCCTATTTTCACCGAGCCCTTTTCTTCTTCTTTCTTCTTCCTCTGCTTCCTTTCTTCTTCCTTTCTTCTTCCTGTGGAAACAATTTATTCATAC